>JAABOM020000012.1:13636281-13677606 GCA_011800125.2 Solanum clarkiae | reverse complement strand
AAAAATGTAAAAAGAAAAAAAATAATTTGTTTTTTCAAAAAAAAAGTTCTTAAATTTTTTTACCTTTAAACCCCGCCCCCGCTCCTCAAGTGTCCCCTCAACACCTACCCTACCCAAAAAAAATTGTAAATTTTTTTTTCAAAAAAGAATTAATTTTCTTTTACAACCAGACCCTTAAACCCCAAATGTTTAAAAAAAAATTATTTCCCTCCCCACATTTTCAGCCCCTCCCAATAAAAACTTAATTTATTTTTCAGGAAATTCAAAAAATTTTATTTACCTCTCACCCACCCTAGTTCCTCCCACGAAAAAATTAATTTACATTATGAATGAGTCTCTTTTACTGATATTACCCATTAAACTAAGCATTTTTAAATGGGTAAATATGAGTTTTACCCGTTTTTTATCCATCTTAAATGGGTTGGATACCCAACTCGTTTAAAGTGGGTAAATCTGAATAGGTACCCAAATAACTTACCTATTTTGCCACCCCTAGTGTCTCCTCTTTAAAAAAGGCTCATTGGCAAGAAAAAGCATGTCTTAGAACCTTGATGACGACACGAAAGCACTATATAAATTTTGAGCGTTACTTCAGGGCTTAAGTGCGCCTTCGACAATACTATTAGGTATATAATCCATTTGACTTTACATCTTGTGATGGTGAAGGTATACTACTCCCAGTAAATGATAAAATCTCATATAATCTTAATTAAGCTTTATGCAAAAATGAGGAGTTTGAAATGTCTTTATTTTGATATTTCATATCACTGTCTAAATTGATAATTGATATGAATGCTTCTTGCTTATATCAATTTTTATGCATATCACTTGATTTCTTTAAATCATGTCTTGCTTCTTGGGGGAACAGTTGTATGATACATACTAGGCATGTGAAGCTTAGGCCTTTTGGCCGTTCAACTTTGATTCATGGAATATGCGTTGACCATCTTGAGCCATGCGGTTAGGACAGCTCCACATCTTCCAGTCAGATACTTTTTGTGACACTCTACTAACTTCACGTGGAGCTTAGATTGTTCTATTCTGAGTCACCGAGACCTATCTTGGTTTCCTAGCTTAATCATTTTCACAAAGGTTCCATAGATGATAGTAGTTCTTTTGGGTTGTCATTACGGTTATTCATATCACGTGCATGCATGAAACTTTATTATTTTTATGAATATTTCATTTAAAACAAAAAATGTAGTTGATCTCATGGTTGTATTCATGCATTTTAATACTCAAAGCATTGGAATTTTTCAAAACATTTTGCATTCATTGTTTAGGTGCATAATTAGGAATTATTACATGGGTTGCTTCGCTCAGGTTGGGTAGATTTCCGGATGTCAATCACAAGGATTTGGGATGTGGCAACACTTCAATTGTGTACAACATCTGAAGATGACTTGATAATGGCCAAAAGATAGAAACCAAAAGATTCACAAATAAAGATAAAGATATTTGAAATTACTCTGATCAGTTCAAAGCTCTGGCCCTGTGAACTCCTCACTGTATCTTTTTCTTTCCTAAGCTGCCAAAAAGAGGATGAAGTTAAGGATGTAGAGAAAGATAACTAGCAAGAAAGTTGCCACAAATCCTGTCATTATCAGGAAAATAATGTGTACAACAGCTATGAGCATACAAGCAAGCCAAACTAAAATAAGAAGTCAGCAGACACCCAATTTGACTCCGACTTGGTTTACTAGTGACGCATTTCAACTAATCCAAAAATAAATGATTCCCAAATTTTTGAATCAAGCAAAGCCAGTAACAGCTTAAACAAAATACTGCACACAAGATTTCTCACTTAAAAGTGTTCGACCAATTATTTTTAGTATTAGATTCCGGTTCATTAGTCAGAGTTTTGGCTGTCACTTTATGTGAATTAGGAAGGATTGGTCGACGAAATATGAACCGAAAACTGAACCTTGATATACCCCAGAACAATACATTTTTGTTACCACGAGATATATTGGCAGCTGCCGATAAGCTAGACCCTTCTTTGATCTAAAGATATAGATTCTCAATTCCTAATTGCTGTGTTCGACCAATTATTTTTAGTATTAGATTCCGGTTCATTAGTCAGAGTTTTGGCTGTCACTTTTAGTTTCCATATTACTCCATAATACATGCCTTAGTTACACAGTAATTTTTGTGCAATTTTATGCTGAATTGATGGTAGATTAACAGTACAGACAGTACTAATGCATCCAGAGGAGCACATGGAAAAAAAAGAATGTTGTTTTATTACTTGTTCAGTTAAACCATACTTAACTAAATCCAATAATATTTATAAATTGATTTTAAATATTCTACATTCTAACGTACTTAACCAATCATACAACAAAAATGCAAATATAGTAGTGGATGTACTTCACCTAATTAAGTCACATGAATAATATTCGTGTTAACGAATCAAATAATACCCAAGTGCCATGAAAAGAATCCTGAAATTACTTCCAGCATTACTTCCATAGACATTTAAGAACAACTAGGCCTCAGTCCAAAACAAGTGGGGTTATTACTTCCACGGATATATTATAACAAATATTATGAAATGATTAAAGAGAAGATACTACCTCTTTACATCTTGCCCTAATCTCCAATAGCTCCTTTACATCAAAAGAGTGGCCATCACTACTAGTAGACATTCTAAAAACAAGGAAATTAGCATTCCCAGAAGAAAAACAGTGCATCCAACTTAATTTATGAGGACAGGATAAAAATTACTGGCCTCACAAGCCATAGTCATATTAAGCACCATATGGGAAGCCATTTTTATACCCAACTTCTAATTGCTTACATGGAGATCGATCGGATATGAAACAAAGAAAAGTAAAGGTAACCATATGTGCAAAAGAGGTTAATGATTATCCACTCAGTTCCAACTAATGTCATATTAAAATGCATGCACTCCATT
This sequence comes from Solanum clarkiae, assembly GCA_011800125.2. Classification (NCBI taxonomy): domain Eukaryota; kingdom Viridiplantae; phylum Streptophyta; class Magnoliopsida; order Solanales; family Solanaceae; genus Solanum; species Solanum clarkiae. The sequence goes on along the minus strand of JAABOM020000012.1, from coordinate 13,674,689 downwards.
TTCCCCATTTCTTGATTCAATATAGAGGTTCAGGAAATGATAAGCATATATATATCGGGTAGTAGTTGAAAATTCTTTGTGCTTCTCAAGAATCACATAGACCAGAAAAATGATTTCCAGATCAGACACTAACAACAAAAGAATCAGAGAAAAGGTGTAAAACTAAACACTAAAAGGTGCACTAAAGCACCCACTAGTGCCTAGAAAGGATGACGACTAATGTAACGCTCATTTCCCAAATACTAACCAAATAACTGAAACAAGAAACTATCAAAATGCCCTATTTCCCATTTTCAATTAAGAAAAAAATCCTAGAGATTGACGAAATTAATTAAATCCTGTTCAATCTTTCAGCTTCAAATATAGAAAATATAGTTTTCAGGTAAAACACCATTACAATGATAAAGTACCAATTTTTTCTACATGTAAAAGCAAATGAGCATAATTTATTTACATGATTAAAATAGAAAAGAAAAAGCATAAATACCGATTCATGGGGGTTCACGATACACAGAATGTCCAATGTTTGAGCAAAAAATTTGAAGGGGAAATTTTGAAATGCAAGAGTTAGGGGAATCGGGTCTAACCCTTTAATGGATAACCCGCTTCTTTAAATGAGGGGATATTAGTAAAAGTAAAAATTACATAAATAAATGAGGGGATATTAGTAAAAGTAAAAATTACATAAATTCCATAGTGTAAGATAAAATTTTTTAAAAATCTTAACTCTTTCATAAATTACTTAGAATCTCCATTTTTACTATTTATGCAGAGACCAATAAAATTAAATTGATACTTGATATTGTACTTCATAATTTAGCCAGATGTTGCGCTAAAAAAGGAAAACAAACTGTCGCACTAATTCTGATCCCTTAAATCATACCTAAATGCTCCAGTTGCAGTAATCAAACCCAACAAATATGTAACAGACTAATTTTTTTTCAAAACTCAAATTAAAAACAAGAATCGTAGTACTTTGTTGACGCATCAAGATTGACGATCGAGAAAAAAAATATTGACAATGAATGTTTCAATATTGTTACGACATGGTGAAATCTAGGAGTCAGATGTTGTTTATAGTCGATATAAAAGCGACGAAATTGTTGTTGGAGACAATATCTCGCTTCTAACCTCATAGCTGCTATTGTTGCTGAGTTAGGTATAGACGAACAGAGGAAAAAATCAAAATTCGCTACGTTGTTGAAGGTAATGCCTCTCCGATTAGTATCCGCAATGACTTCGGGGTGAAGTTGTATGTAGAAATTAAGAAAAGGGAACCTGGGTTTGGTATGTACCCCTTATGCGTTGATACTAGTAATTTCGAGGGAGATGATACATCGATGATTGATGCATCATCTGGAATGATCGAATCAGGAAGTATGATTACTTGTTACGTACCTGATGTTGACGTGTCAAACACAATTTGTGATTCAACAAATGTAGATGTGAAGGTGAAAAGTATGTACAAAGACAAAGCAACGTTAGTTGATGTTATGGCAAGGTATAAGGTGCATAGGGGTTTCAACTTCAAGGTTAAAAGATCCGACCGTGAAAGGCACGAGATTAGTAAATTAATTAGTTATAGAATTGTATGACCGTGGTTTTAATCTTTTCTGGTATCAAATAACTATCACTTGTAAAAAAAGATATTGTTGGTTGTATTTTTTTTTTGGTTAGTAGTATTGATATTTTATTTAGTTTTCGCATATATTGGCAAAAGTGTTGCAGTTATATACTGAAGTGTTTCTCTGATGACGGTTGCTGGAGCATGAAGTCATCGTGTAGGAAAAATACAGAGATACTTAAGATAAGATATTTCAATGATACACATACATGTATGATGAGAGAAAGACTATTTAACAAGGTTGAAGCAACACTGTCGTTTGTTAGTGGTGTAACTACACCGAAGCTAGTTAATCACAAAAAAAATCACACACCAAACGATATAATCCACTATGTTAAAGCTACTTATGGTATTGACATTTGGTATTAAAAGGTTTAACGTGCTAAGGAGCAGGCATTAGATATGTTAAAGGGTAAGTCAGCAGATGGATACAGACAATTATCAAAATACATGCACATGTTAAATACTGTATATCCAAATTCGTATATAAGAATGCTCAAGTCTCATGCGAATGATTTTTTGTACCTATTCATTGCCTTGCACCCATTAATTCGAGGGTTCTAGTTCTGCAGACCAGTGGTTGTTGTTGATGGTGCGCATCTTAGTGGTGCTTATAAAGGGACATTTATAATGGCGAGTACACTTGATGGTGTAGGTATCAAATTTGTACATTATTTTTGTATGTATGTTCTGATTATGTATGTAAGAAAGATATAGATGTTGTTAAAGTTCAAAATCCAACAATATTAAGTTAATTTTGTTTAAATTGTGCAGGATATATATTGCTTTTGGCATATGGAGTAGCTAATACTAAGAATGATTCTTCATGGTCGCAGTTCTTTCAACAATTCAAAAATGCATCTAGAGAGAGAGAAAATCTATGTTTTGTATCAAATAGAAACAAGAGTATAATGAAGAGCATTGTCTTCTCGAAATGTCCACATTTTTTATGTATCTGTAACTTTGAAAGAATATTTGCAGGAACTACAGGAAGAGCAAGAATGCATTGAGTGATAAATTTTATGCTATGGCTAAGTGTTACAGAATGGAAGATTTCAACAAAATAATGGCGAAGGTGGTTAAAATTGATCACAGGATAAAAGAGTACCTGAAAAATGTTGGGTATGAAAAGTGGTCAAGAGTACATGCACCCGTGAATAGAGGTTGGTTGACGACTTCTAACATAGCCGAATGTATCAATGATTACCTTGTTGAGGCTAGAAAGCTGCGTATAATAGATTTTCTTGAAGAAAAAAGGATTCTATTTAGTTCGTGAAATTGCAAAAATAGAGGAAGGGCTTCATATATGAAAGATACCTTAAGGAGAAAATTTGAGGATATTCTGATTGCTAATATGGCAAAATGTTCACATATGAAAGTATGCATATAATCCTAATCTGTCATTGATTCTAGTGTTGTTTTAAGGTATCATTGATAACTTTTCGCTGCAGGTTGTTCCATCTTCGGAGTATATTTTTTCTTTTAATGATGGTGGTCGCAAGTTCATCATATGTGCTGAAAGAAAAACTTGCACCTGTGAAAAATTTTAAATTAATAAAATACCGTGTCCACACGCAATTGCTATTTTGAAGAGTAAAAATATAGTTGATATGCATCTATATTGTTCTGATTATTATGAGTTGAAAGCCTTATCGAATACATATGAAGTGTCGATGGTGTCAATGCCAGATAGAGCAGATTGGAATATGCCTAGTAGGGTTCTTGAAGAAGTTGTTTTTCCATCCATGTACAAAAGACAGCTGGGAAGACCAAAGAAGGGGAGAAAAAAGAGCATTGGGGAGAAGATACTTACAACTTCTAATTATTGCAGTATGTGTGGTCATAAAGTGCATAATCGATGAACATGTAGTTTTTTTCCTAAAGAAAAGTGAATGTTGGATCAATTGTTACTATGTTATTATTTGTCCAATAATGTTGAATGATAATAAATGCATTAATGTGATATGGAGCCACTGCAAATCGAATGCATTTTTTGGTATTTGTCCAATTATATTTTCTATTTTTTGGTATATGGAGAACTTATATGAATTGAACAACTCAAATAAATTCTATTAAAATTCGTAACATAACACATATCTCTAAGTATTTCCTTGTATGTTACTGTCATTGACATATATAATAGGTTTTGAATAAGTCTTGAAGGATCTAATTATCAATTAGTTAGATAGTTGTATTGTTCTTTATGTTCGGCTACACTCAATGAATAAATTTAGAAAATAATTAGGTATCAATATGATAGTTGCGGTGTACACACTGGTGAAACAGAACAAAAAAAAAAAAGATTGAGTTAGACATGTGCTCTATGCACTTATAGTATCATTTAATAAAAAAAACGTATTATAATTGTTAATGTGATGCGAAATTTAATATATATTTTAGAACATATTTTGTCAGGTATCAAATATTATATTGCAGATGTCAGTTAATAAATGGATAACCTTCAAATAATAATCTTCATTTATTACATACTAAGTTAAGTAAACTCAGGTATCAAATAGTATGAAAAATCTTAGGTAATTATGGATACTAAGATAATTAGTCTCAAGTATCATGTAGTGCGAATAATCCTCAATTATTAGACACTAAGTTAATTATACTCAAGTATCAAATAACTATATTGCAAGTACCAACTATCATGGATACATGCAAATGGAAACATTATTTTAATAGATACTAATTTAATTGCATTCAAGTATCAAATAGTAAGATAAACTTCAATTAATACGGATACTAAGTTAATTACTCTCAAGTATCAAATAGTGAGAATAATCCTCAATTGTTAAACATAATCTTAATTATACCTAAGTATCAGATATTTATATTGCAGGAATTAACTATATGGAAACTTTCAAATGGAAACATCATTTATTAGGTACAAATTTAATTGCACTCATGTATCAAATGGTAAGATAAACTTCAATTAGTATGGATACTAAGTTAACTGACATTTTGTAACATTTTGTAAAACTGATATTTCAATGGTTATTGAATAGGCAAGTTGATTAAAGTTAGATTACAATTATTAGATACTATAACGTGTGAATAATGATGGACCAAAACAAAAATTATAAAAAGTATTGTCATTCACTGAATGCAAATAATCATGTTCAAATAAAACCAGATTCTTAATTAAATACGATTTACATGATTTCCAATGTATTAACAAAAATAGCAAAATGGATAATATTTGTCACCAATAAAAAAATAAGTTCATGGAATTAAAAGCTACACTTGGTAAGGACCACTAAGAGAGAATGACCAATTTGTCGCTGTCTGATTGTTGATACGTATCATTTGGCTGGGGGGATCGTCGTTCTTACTTACATAGTCATATGTAGCCTTGTCCAATCCATAATTCTACAAAAGCGCAACGTATCTTCTTCAAAGACAGTTAGCATCTAGTGCATCTAACAGGGCAGGTATCTCATCGCTGATATATTCAGCGTATGCAAAAACAAAGATGAAACGACCCCAAAAAGTGCCGAAAATGTGCCTTGGAAGTGTCCGAAATTGTGATTTCAATATATCTTAAAATTCGTCCGTGATATTAAAAATTCGACTTCATATTCTTGCTCAGTGGGTCAAATTGAGTGGGAAATAAATCTAACCCCGATTTAAGAGCAACCATAGCAAAATTTAAAAATCACAAAAATGCGATTTCCAGTGGCGATTGGTGCCCCTAGCGCAACGCGCCAAGGGTGCGCCACAGTGTTATTGTTGCACAGTTTTGTTGAGTCTATCCAAGGCCTTTTGATCTTGGGCCTAAGTGTTCCCATGCGTGAAAACACCTACATTTAGCCTTATTTCACCCTCATATCATTCAAGAAATTCTCAAATACTCTCTCAAACACTTAGACAATATTTCATCTCTAAATTTCAAGTCCCAAAACTCATCTGGATCTCAAGGGTCTCATTCAAGCTTTAAGTCTCCATTTCAAATCTTCTTCAAAAATTCTCCAAAACTAAGGTATTTGAGCTTCTTTCATGGGTTTCTTTCACCCATGATGCCCAGGCTTTCTTTTTATCTAAAATTGCATGATTTAAAGTTGATTTAGTCATGGTTCTTACTTATTATGAATTTCACTACACACTTTGTTAGGGTTTCATGAAAGTATGATTGTTTTAACATATCTTGAGTTATGAATCTAAGATCTATTGTGAGATTTGATAAAGGATTTTGATGTATATTGCTTGAGGGTATTACCAAGTATCTATTGATGGTTTTACATTGCATCTTCTAGCATGATTTCACTCTTGAATTGCATGGTTTCACACTAGCACTACATACCCACCAAATGTTTGATAAAATTTCCTATTGTGATTTCTTTAGGATTTGAAAGTCCAATGCATGTATTATGACTTTATGATAATGAAAGAAATGTATGCATATGATATTATCTCTATAGTGTTGGGAATTGACCAAGCCTCACTCAGAAGGTTGTAGGCCCGAGTAACTTTGTTGAGAGGTTTGTACCTCGATCGCGTCGCTCGGGAGGTGGTAAGCCTATGCAACTATGTCAAGGGGTTTGTACCTTGATAACCTTGTTGGGGGTTTGTACCTCGTCAACCTTGTTGGGGGGTCTGTACCTCATCAACCATTTTGAGGGGTTTGTACCTCATCAACCTATTGAGGGGTTCGTACCTCATTCGCCTCTCCAAGGGGGTGGTAGGCCTTAGATATTCACTAATAATGGTCATTTATTACACATGTATTATAATCTATACAAGCATGATTTACTGCAAGCATCTTCCATGTATGCCATATTGTTATATGCTACTCATTGCCTATGCTTATGCATTTCGATTATGTTACTTATCTCTTGTTGTATTGCATCCTACATACTTAGTACATTCAAACATACTAATGCATACTCTATGCCTATATGATGTCACCATGTAGGAATCGGAGCCCCACTTGAGCATCCTCCTCCACATGGCTAGTATGATTTCTCCCAAGCTTGTCGGTGAGTCCTTCATTCGGGGGACGATGTTTATGATCTCATGCTATTTTTTAAAACTATCTTGCCTTTATATATGTATTGACATAGAGGGTGAGTCTGGTCGCTTGTCTTGGCCCCTGCTCTTATCTATGTAGTAGAGGTGTTGTTGGACATGTTATATATTGAGCCTTGACTCTCTCGTTTGATGCTTATGTTATGAAAGTATTCCTTTGGCCCCTTTTCCTTATTTCTACTCGTATTATGTTGTTTAATTGTTTTCGTGACCAATGATATGTTAAAAGGCTTGCTTGGGGTCCCTTCGGGTTCCCCATGCGCTGTATCACATTTAAACCTTAGGCTTGGGTCGTGACAAACTTGGTATCAGAGCACTAGGTTGTTAAATCCTCAGAGTTCAACATACTGCATCGATTAGAGTCTTATTCATGGTTGTGTTGTGTACCACAACTATGAGTTAGACACTATGAGATGTTTTAGGAAATGTTTCCCTTCTTCTTACTCTATGTCATGCTATAGAAGTTAAGGTAAGGTTTCCTCCCACCTAAAGATTGTTCTTTTCTATGCAAGATCATGCCTAACATAAGAGGAAGAAGAGCCCGCACACCCGAGGGACAACCGACTCATGGTGAGCTCCGGGATGCCCTCACTTTGCTTGCACATATTGTGGCTACTCAAGCCAATCAAGGTGCCTAAGCCCCTCATGCTCCTACTCCGGCATCTCGGATGAGAGACTTCATGAGGATGAATCCCTCGGAATTCTATGGGTCTAAGGTAGATGAGGATCCTCAAGAATTCATTGATGAGGTCTACAAGGTATTGGCTATCATGGGTGTTAGGTTGGAGGAGAAGGCGGAGTTGGCGGCCTACCAACTTAAAGGGGTAGCACAAATATCGTATAAGCAATAGAAGGAGGAGAAGGAAATCAATAATGTAGTGCTTTGGGAGGAGTTCAAGGTGACTTCTCTTAATCATTTCTTCCCTCTTGAGCTTAGGGAAGCCAAATTGGTGGAGTTTATGAATTTGAGACAAAGTTCTATGAGTGTGAGAGAGTATGCCCTCAAGTACAACTAACTCTCAAAGTATGCCCCACACTTGGTTGCCGACTCAAGATCTAGGATGAATAAATTTGTGATGGGTATTTTTGATTTAGTAAATGAAGAATGTCAGTCCTCTATGTTGATTAATGACATGGATTTGTCCCATTTGATAACCTATGCTGAACAAATGGAGGAGGAAAAGTTAAGGAAGAGGAGAAATCATGAGACCAAGAGGGCCCATTTTGATGGTAAATTCCAAATTCGAAATGGTGGTTGGTTCCATCAAGGCCAAGGGTCTTCTCATACATTTCATAAGAGGGTTGTCAATGATTTTCCAAGGGCCCAAGGTGTAGGGGTATGGTTCCTAATGGTGGGTGTCCGAAATATGGTAAGGGTCATAGTGGCCCGTGCTTGAGGGATACTAATGCTTGTTATGGTTGAGGGGAAGCTGGGCATAAGGTGTTGGATTGCCCTCAAAATTGCAACAAGGGTAAGAAGGTTCATCTACAAGGTGCTAATGCGGTTCATTTGAGGAGAGGTGACCGACAAGATGGTGCCCCAAGGCACAATCGGTTTTATGCTTTGCATGGGAGGCAAGGGATTGATGAGATGCTCGATGTTGTTACCGGTATGTTAAAAGACTTTGATTTTGATGTGTATGCATTGATTTTTCTGGGTGCCACTCTTTCTTTTCTTACACCTTTTGTTGCCAAAATGTTTCATGTTGAGCCCAAATTGTTGTGTGAGTCATATGATGTATCTACTCCTATTGGTGCATCTATCATTGCCAGGAGGGTCTATAGAAATAGTCTCATTTGCATCTTGCATAAAGTATTGCCTTGTGATCTTGTTGAGTTGGACATGGTTGATTTCAATATCATTCTTGGGATGGATTGGTTGCAAGCATACTATGCCTTTATTGATTGTAGAACCCGTAGGGTCAAATTCCAACTCCCATATGAACCCATTCTTGAGTGAGAGAGTCATGATGTGGTGGTCAAGGGTAGGTTCATCTCTTGCATTAAAGCATGTAAGTTAATCTCTAAGGGGTGTCTTTATCATCTTGTGAGGGTTAGAGATGTGGAGTCCAAAGTCCTTCCCATAGAGATGGTTCCGGTAGTAAATGAGTTTCTTAATTGATGTCTTTCCATATGACCTTTCCGATGTTCCTCCTGAAAGGGAGATAGATTTTGGTATAAATCTCCTTTCCGATACTCAACCCATTTCTACTCCCCCTTACCTTATGGCCCCGACAGAGTTAAAGGAGCAATTGAGGTACTTGTTGGAGAAAAGTTTTATTAGGCCTAGCCAATCACCTTGGGGTGCACTGGTATTGTTTGTGAAGAAGAAGGATGAGTCTCTTAGAATGTGTATTGACTATCTGTAACTTAATAGGGTCACCATCAAGAATAGATATCCTCTTACAAGGATTGATAATTTGTTTGACCAATTGCAAGGGGCTAGCTATTTCTCTAAGATTAATCTTCGGTCCGGGTATCATTAAGTGAAGGTGAGGGAGTATGATATTCCCAAGATGGCCTTTCGGACTAGGTATAGGCATTATGAGTTTGTTGTGATGTCCTTTGGGTTGACCAATGCACAGAATATCTTCATGGACCTTATGAATAGGGTCTTCAAACCTTACCTTGATACGTTTGTTATGGTCTTTATTAATGATATTTTGATCTATTCTCATAGTGAGGAGGAGCATATGGGTCATTTGAGGATAGTGCTACAAAGATTGAGGGAAGATAAGTTGTATGCTAAGTATGAGAAATGTTAATTTTGGTTAAAAGAGGTTGCCTTCCTAGGTCATGTGGTATCGGGGGACGGTATTAAGGTGGATCCTAAAAAGATGGATGTGAATAGAAATTGGCCTAGACCATTGACTCCGTCAGATATTAGGAGCTTCTTGGGCTTAGCGAGTTACTATCGGAGGTTTGTGAATGCGTTCTCTTCTATTGCTTCTCCTATGACCAAGTTGACTCAAAAGAAAGCCAAATTTTTGTTGTCCGATGAGTGTGAAAAGAGCTTCCAAACATTGAAAGATAAGCTTGTGTCCACTCCTATATTGTCACTAAGTGAAGGGTTAGAAGGATTTATTGTGTATTGTGATGCTTCAAGGGTTGGTTTGGGTTGTGTGTTGATACAAAATAGTAAGGTCATAGCCTATGCTTCTAGACAACTCAAAGTGCATGAAAAGAATTATCCTACCCATGATCTTGAGTTAGCCGTCGTGGTCTTTGCTTTGAAAATTTGGTGTCACTATTTGTATGGGGTACATGTTGATGTGTTCACCGATCATAAAAGTCTCCAATATGTCTTCACTAAAAAAGATCTCAACTTGAGACAAAAAAGGTGGTTAGAACTTCTTAAGGACTATGATATGAGTGTGCATATAATCCCGGTAAGGCTAATGTGATGGCAGATGCTTTGAGTAGGGTGTCTATGAGTAGCCTAGGTCATGTTGAATGATGAAGGCAAAGGGGTGGCTAGGGAGGTCTATTGGTTGGCTAGATTGAGAGTTAGGTTGGAAGAGGTTGATAATGGTGTTGTTGTTGTTGTTGATGACTCTAAATCTTCATTGGTTGAGGAGGTGAAAGCTAAGCAAGATCTTGACCCCGATTTTTTAGAATTGAAGGCATTGGTAGAAGATGGTAAGGTGGAGGTTTTCTCCCAAGGGAAGATGGTACCCTTAGATACCAAGGTAGGTTATGTGTGCCTTATGTTGATGGCTTGAGAGAAAAGATTCTTGATGACGCTCATGGTTCTTCCTATTCTACTCACCCGGTTCTAATAAGATGTATAGACATTTGAGAGAGGTGTGTTGTGGGGAGGCATGAAGAGGGACATTGCCAAATTCTATCTAGTTGTCAGCAAGTCAAAGCCGAACATCAAAGGCTGGGTGGCCTAGCCCAATACATAGAGATTTCTACTTGGAAGTGGGAAGAGATTAATATAGATTTTATGGTTGAGTTACCCAAGACTCTTAAGGGTTTTGATTCCATTTGGATTATGGTTGATAGGATGACAAAATCGGCTCACTTTCTATCGGTTAAGACTACATATGGGGCTGAAGATTATGCTAGGCTGTACATCCATGACTTGGTGAGGTTGTATGGGGTTCCTTTGTCCATTATATCGGATCGTGGTGCACAATTCACTTCACACTTTTGGAGGTCCTTCCAAAGAGGTCTTCGTACAAGAGTTATGCTTAGTATGACCTTTCACCCTCAAACGGATGGCCAAGCCAAAAGAACTATCCAAACACTTGAGGACATGCTTAGGGCTTGTGTATTGGAGCTCAAGGGTAGTTTGGATGATCTTCTTCGATTGATTGAGTTTGCATATAACAATAACTATCGTTATAGCAACGGAATGGCTCCTTTTAAGGCACTCTATGGTAGGCGTTGATCACTGATTAGGTGGTTTGAGGTTGGAGATATGGCTTTCTTGGGTCCCGATCTAGTTATGGATGCAATGGAGAAGGTAAATATGATTATAGAAAGGTTGAAAATATCCCAAAGCCGCCAAAAGTCTTATGCCGATGTGAGAAAAAGGAAGCTTGAGTTTAAGGTTGGTGATTGGATCTGTTTGAAAGTGTCACCCATGAAGGGTGTTATTCATTTTGGTAAGAAGGGTAAGTTAAGCCCTAGATATATGGGTCCTTATAGGGTGATGAGGAGGATTGATAAGGTGGCCTACGAGGTGGATTTGCCTAGTGAAATGGGATTGGTTCATTCGATCTTTCATGTGTCTATGTTGAGAAAGTGTATGGGGGATCCTAATGCCGTTGTGCCTCTTGATGTTGTGGGGGTAGTTGAAGACAACTTGACATATCAAGAGGTTTCGATAGAGATCTTAGATAGACAAGTGAAGATGTTGAGGAACAAGGATGTGGCTTCTGTTAAGGTCCTCTAGAGGAACCAACAAGTCGAAAGTGCTACTTGGGAGGACAAAGCGGATATGCAAAATCTATACCCTTATCTCTTCTATCCTACTCAAGCCTAAGGTACTAATTCTAAGCCTTTTATGTGATTTTATGTCTCATGTTCTAGCTCCTAAGTCATTTGCATGCATTCATGTTTATATTAAAAAATTTCATGGTGATTTTACACTTATGTTGAGATTCTGAAAATGATGTTTGTTGGGGCTGATTTCTTCATGATTACTCTTCTCATATACATTTCTTTGATATTCGGGGACAAATGTTGCTAAGGGAGAGATATTGAAACGACTCCAAAAAGTGCCCTAAATGTTCCTAGAAAGTGCTCGAAACCATAATTTCTATATTTCTAAAAATTTGTGCGTGATATAGAAAATCTGACTTCGTATTCTTGTTCAGGGGGTCAAATTGAGTAGGAAATGGGTCTAACCCCGATTTAAGAGCAACCGTAACAAAATTTGAAAATTAGAAAAATGCAATTTCCAGTGGCGATCCGTGCCCTTGGTGCGACGCGCCAAAGGCGCGCCACAGTGTTATTTTGCCCAGTTTTGTTGAATTGGTCCAAGGCCTTTTGATCTTGGGCCTAAGTGTTCCATGCGTGAAAAAAATACCTATACTTAGCCTTATTTCACTCTCATATCATTCAAGATATTCCCAAATACTCTCTCAAATACTTAGACAATATTTCATGTCCAAATTTCAAGTCCCAAAACTCATCTGGATCTCAAGGTCTCATTCAAGCTTCAATTCTCCATTTCAAATCTTCTTCAAGAAATTCTCCAATGCAATGGTATGTGGATTTCTTTCATGGGTTCCTTTCACCCATGATATCCAACCTTTCTTTTATCTAAATTTGCATGATTTAAAGTTGATTTATTCATGGGTATTACTTATTATGAATTTCACTACATACTATGTTGGGATTTCATGAAAGTGTGATTGTTTTAGCATGTTTTGATCTATAAATCTAAGATCTATTTGAGATTTGATGAAGGATTTTGATCTATATTGCTTGAGGGTGTTACCAAGTATCTATTAATGGTTTTACATTGCATTTTCTAGTATGATTTCACTCTTGAATTGCGTGGTTTTACACTAGCACTAGACACCCACCAAGTGTTTGATAAAATGTCCGGTTATGATTTCTTAAGGAGTTGAAGGTCCAATGCATTTTTTATGAGTTGAATGACTTTATGATGATGAAAGGAATTTATGTATATGATATTATCTCTATAATATTGGGAATTGACCAAGCCTTACTCGGGAGGTTGTAGGCTCGGATAACCTTGTTGAGGGGTTTGTACCTCGATTGCCTCGCTTGGGAGATGGTAGGCCCGTGCAACCATGTCGAGGGATTTGTACCTTGATAACCTTATTGGGGAATTTGTACCTCATCAACCTTGTTGGGGGGGGGGGGAGGTTTGTACATCATTAACCATGTCAAGGGGTTTGTACCTCATCAACCTATTGAGGGGTTCGTACCTCACTCGCCTCTCTAAAGGGGTGGTAGGCCTTGGACATTCACTAATAATGGTCACTCCTTACTCATGTATTATGTTTTATATAAGCGTGGTTTACTACAAGCATCTTCCATGCATGCCATATTGTTATATGCTACTCATTGCATATGCTTATGCATTTCAATTATGTTACTTATCTCTTGTTGCGTTGCATTCTACATACTTAGTATATTCAAACGTACTAATGCATACTCTATGCCTACATGATGTCACCATGTAGGAACTGAAGCTCCACTTGAGTATCCTTCTCCACGTGGCTAGTATGATTTCTCCCAAACTTGTCGGTGAGTCCTCCATTTCGGGGATGATGTTTATGATCTCATGTTATGTTCTAAGACTATCTTTCCTTTATTTATGTATTGCCTATGAGGGTGAGCCCAGTTGCTTGTCTTGGCCCCCGCTCTTATCTATGTAGTAGAAGTATTGTTGGACATGTTATGTTGGACATGTTATGTAGTGAGCCTTGACTCTCTCGTTTGGTGCTTATGTTATGAAAGTATTTCTTTAGGCCTTTTTCCTTATTTCTTCTCGCATTATGTTGTTTTAAATCTTTCACGGCCAATGATGTGTAATGATATGTTAAGAGGCTAGCTTGGGATCCCTTCGGGTTCCCCATGCGTCATGTCATGTCTAGGCCCTAGGCTTGGGTCGTGAAAAAAGACTCCATAATCACTGCGTTTAGTGTATCAGACCTTAATTAGAATGAGCGAAAAAGGTGTGCAGTTTATAAAAAATGTTCAAAAAAACTTACAGACTATCACTCTTTTGTTTAGCAATTCCTTTGATGTATTCAACTCTAAATGGGTATTGTTGGCCAATTATACCACCCGTCGACTTGTCGTTGCATGCATCAAGACTGGCCCAATCAGTGTGATTGATTTTCTCAAAGAATCCACTGTCCTCTAGGTATGTTGGCAACATCAGAGCAATCTTTTCAATTTCAATATTTAGATTTTTGTGCCTTGATCCAGCAGAAGAGTCATATACACATATCAGCCTCTCTTTCAATACAATTACTGCTAGCACCCAATGAAAATCATCATCACAATTCACCGGAACGTAAACTTCATCAACTAAGTGCCATGGTGTGCCAGCTGGGATACAATAGTCTTTGATTATGTTAGTGACAGACCTCTCATTCTTTGAATTAGCAAATATACGTGCAATGGATTCCTGAGTATTGATTTCATTGTCATCCTTAGTGTCCTAGTACCTCACATGTATGGCACTGATCCATTTTGAGAATATGCATATTGCAGTTGTGTATCTGTAACGATCGCTGAATAAAGTCTTTGATTTCTTCCTCAGGTAGTATAAAATAACGTCCATGTGTTGTTTATCATGACAATGTAAAGAAATAATTAATCGTTGTCGGAAAGTATAATTAAATGTAAATTGAAACAAGTATCGGATAATTGGGTACATTTTTTTCAAACTTAAGAAATTGAAGTTTTGTGAAATGATATTGGGAGTAGTGTATGAGTGGGAATAACTTATGATTTCAATTTAACAACAAAATTAGTACTTCTAGATGTATTGCTATATATTTTTTTAATGATACAAATAGCTACAACATGAATTGAAAGTGGAATCAAGTATCAATTAGGTATCAATATTAAGATTCATATAATATATGAACCAATAGAAAGGGGAAAAATGATACTTGAAACTGAAAAATGCAATTTTCAAAATAGAATACTTGTTAAACTAACCTCATTTGTCCAACACCTTTTATCCTGTGTCATAAGGTAGAACCATTATTTGCTGACATGAGTAGCCACAACAAATTCGATCTTAGAATTCCCTAATGAAGAGGACCTGGTACCATAATGATTGACATTCTCTTTCCTATTCAAATATGGATATTTACTTAGTAAACCGATTAAAATGTTAAGAAAACACAATAATTTTTTAATAATGGGACTTACCTCCTCTGGTGTGTTAATAGTAATCCTTTTGTAATCCATGTATCATATTATTGGATTAGATCCATTGGAGCTTCGTAACAAATCCCATATCCGTCGAAAGGGTATTTCTATTGAATCTTGTAAGACACTTTTTCCTTCTCTTTCTCATTTGAACTGAAAGATGCTGAAAATGGTGACTGTCGAAACTTTGATGGCCTCATGCTACGTTGGGGAGGGGTCTTGGTTGAATTATGCAATACAATGTCTTTGCACGGTAATGTGGTTGGCAGCTGATTATCGGGAATGAGAAACGAGCTCTATTCCAGTTCTTCTTGAGTGCAAGTATTCAGAGGTGTGACTATTATGGGGTCACCTAATTGGCAGATAACTTCATCGATTGCCTCGTTTATTCCTTCAGAAAATGCAGAAGAGTCGTGAAATTTATGATGAACAATAATTGGAATAAGTATAAGAAACTGTTGTACTACTTTATTTTCCACGAATACAGTTTACCTCGGGGATGTTCATGGCTGGTTCATTGTTCGAAGCATTGTTTGTGGTTGCTGATGCACTAGAAACTCCTTCAGATCTCCCCGCATGTGGTTTAGGAGCTAACAACTCAATGTGTGGACATTCCTAACACATGTGTTGCACCCCCCACTAGTTAAATAACATTTACAGTAGTTTTAACAAAAAAAAGTTCTTTGACCTTTATTGATGTTTTAACAAAATTCAGACCTTTATTCCTTCATTAGTTGGGACCTCATTGAACAACCCGTGTTGCTTCATTTTGGAAGCATCAATCTGGATGTACCAAATAAATAAGAATTTAATTGTATATGAACTTGGATCTCTACTTATGTTATTTATTGTAATTAAATACCAAACTATGATATAATTTATTGTTATATATGTTGATATTTGAATATAATGGTATCAATACTAATTGAAATTTCTGATCATAATAACAAATATATAGATACTAATTAAACATAAGTATCACTACATATGGATATTTGTTATTAACACTAAAAATAAGAATCAATAACACATATTGGATTAGTCTTTTAAGGTACATGTTACTTGTAAAGTGCAAATACAAACTTGGCAAAGATAAATAACAGGTGAGAAAACAATGGATTGATTATGAATGTACCTGAGTAACCAGTTGGTTGATGCTTTGTATACCCATATTGTGAGACAAATCTGATTTATCTGTGGTTGGTTCATTAGACAGACCAGTCTTGTAGAAATAAAGGACAGAATTAGTAATTGATGTGATTATTTTGGTTTAATTGATGTATTTAGAATGCAACAACCTTTTCTGTGTTCTTATTTTCTTCATATGCTTAATTACCTGATTTTCATTCGATTGCATGTCTTGTTGTTGTTCAACATTAACATCGGTGGCAGGTGCCTCCTTCTTGAGTAAATTAACTTCATCCGGAATGGCTTTCAGTGTTGCTGTGTGATGTGAATTCATCAGAGATTGAAGAGCATTGAACTTTTCATCGACCTTACACAAGAAAAAAGCGAGATGTGATTGTAAGTTGAAGTAATCATAATTTATCTTGTGAATATACAAAATAATAGACAAAATACATATATATATATATATATATATATCATGAGAATCTCCTTCAATCCATGTGTATCTTCGCTAGGCATACATTTGTCAATGGACAATGTCTGTGGAGGATCAACAACTTGACTGGTGTGAGTTCCTGATTTACCATGCATCTGAGTAAAATGGATAGATTTGGTGGCTTGGCCAGAACAGATGTTGTGATCTCCGTTGGTTGTACTGCACTCTATTTTTTAGGCTGAGGCGAAGCTGATGCAACACAACTGTGCTTAGACTTCCTAAGCACTTATACTGGTAGTGCAGATGAGAAGTCCTTGTATCCTGATGGCTCGCGATTTTCAGAATAACTTTTCATTCCAGGTGAGGAAACTTGGATACCTGATGGTATGGTCTTCGGTGGTTGCACTACCCTATTTTTTTGGGCGGAGGCAAAGCTAATGTAACACAACTGTGCTTAGACTTTCTAAGCAGTTGTGCTGGTGGTGCAGATGTGAAGTCCTCATATCCAGACGAATCACTATTTTCAGTATTGCTTTTCGTTCCACATGAGGAAACATTGTTAGCTGATGGCAAGGTATCAGGCTCAGGCATGTCGGCAAGAACAGGTGGAAAATCCATTGATGCCAATTCTTTGTCGGTTGGGATCGTGTTTGAACATCGAATATGAACAAAAATAGTTTAGTTAGAAGTAGGGGAAAATATTTTTTTTTTTAAAAAGAATTTTGAAACATTAACTGGCATAAAAAAAGCTACTTTGCTGAAAATTGTGGACATAAAGTAGTCATATTTTAGCGTTAAGACGACCACTCTCCAGTTAAGGATTCAGGGGATGTGATGGCCAGATCTAATAGCAATATCATTCGGTACTTCTGATGCACATTCATAAATTCATACATTCAAAACGTATAGCATGCCTGACAACCTATACAGTTGCTTTGGAGTTGTGCAGTCTTGTCCGAAGATATGTATCAACTTAGCATATGCCTCTTTCCCCCACGAAAAGTTGATGTAATTGCCACCTTCAACCATACGAAAATCGTCCTCATATATTAGTGTATCACCTGTTTGTGAAAATATAAATGTATGGATGAAATAAATAATTGTCATTTGGACCGCATCCTCGACTGTGTCCCCGTTACCCAACAAGAAATATTGCACTAGTGTACATTTGTGAATCTGTGAGACTGCACCGGGAAAGTATTTACCAAGCAGTCTATTAGGAATAGACTCTGGATACCTAATTTTATCCACATTTTCAGTATATTTGAGTCCAGTAATAATAGCAAAATCCCTTATTGAGAAACATAGAACACTTTCCTTCAGATGACGGATGTGCAAAATGTCCATGTCTTTGTGTTTCAGCTCAAGCAACATGAGACTTTTTATAGTTTGTCATTGAAATTTGCACATCTGAATGTCAAGAAAATGGCCAAACATAGTTTCGCGAAACTTAACTACACCATCATCACCAATAGAAAATTTAATATGATTCACAAAGTGACAGTTGTATGATGATCCAAACATTAAATGGTGTTTGGGAATGATTTTTATAACGTAGCTCATACCCTACGAAATAAAAATAATTAACAGACTAAGTGGACCAAATACTGATACATAATATTTTAGGATTGGCATTATCCATTTACATTTAGAAGTGATTGATGTCTGAGAATCTAATATTAGAAATCTAAAATAACTAACTTGTGTATCAATAACCATTAAAATGTCAGTTTACAAACTGATACTTGGGGTATAATTAACTTATTATCTAATAATTGTAGATAATTCATAGTATTTGATAATTTAGTGAAATTAACTTGGTATGCAATAATTGAACATTAACCATACTATTTAATACTTGGATATAAATATTAGATAGTTTGATACCAGTAATCAAACTGACAATACCAAAAAATATTACTGAAGATACTTGACATACTATGCTTTTGAAAGGATTAAATATACAAGTAAAGGTATTAAAATTGTAAATACTATAATTGAAAAAAATAAAAATTGAATTTGGATTTTTTCTCAAATATAGGTATCACCGAAATTAACATGCATCAGCAGAGAAAAGATTAAAATGTGTGTTCAAAAACATGTTACCCATACTAAAAATCGTATCAAGATGTAATCAAACTTTTGATACCTATAGTTGATATTGGTATCAAAAAAATTGGATGCAAAACCCTAAAACTAAAATGGTATCAACGAGCAATGTGCAACGTAAGTGTATCAAAAATTGAATGAACACATGGGTAAATTCGACACAAACACATAAACAATATACCAATTAACGAAAAAAATTCTAAATTACCTTTGGCAATGTGGGGCGGGCAACAGGGGGTTGAGCATTCCTTCTCCTTTTTGCCTTTTTTTTCGCCTACGCGAACTGGATGGTGATGCTACAACCTTCAAAGCATCATCTTTTTGATTAATAGTTCCATCAACACTATCACCTCGGCCATTGTGAACATCGGATTTAGATAGGCTTCCAGAAGGTGGTGTAATCTCTCCAGTTTCACCGATGTTTTGGGTCAAATCCAAACTATAAGAAGGCAATTAATCCATTGTTGAACTATGCAATTGAATTATTTTTTTAGAAAAATAGTGAAATAGAGTGCACATTCGACTGTTGAAGATGGTGAAGGAATAATGATGAATTAGGAGAGAGAAACGAAAAGAAAAATTTTGAATTAAGTCATAAATGTGAAGGAATGCAAATTAATGTGATTGATAATGATTAAACTTTTACATATTAAACAACGCGTAATAATAAGTTTGAATTAAAAGGTTAACCGGGTAAGTATAAAAAATAATGTAAGAGGAAGAAAAAGTCAAAATTTTTTGAATTTTTTTAAAAGGAAGGGAATATTAAAGATTTTGAATAATAAAGTCGTGTATTAGTGTAATTTTTCCTTAGTAAAATCTAATTTTAATGCTTATTATTTTACTTTATTAAATTAGTATTTTAGTTTTAATATTTAATTATTCTTTTGTTTGAATAATATACTTATTATTATGATTATAAATAATAAATTTTTTATGTATATTCAAAAATTGTAAAATAAATTATTTTAATCATTGAGTGTTCAAATCTCGAGACGATAGATTAATAATTTTAAAATATGCATTTATATTGATACGTCGTAGTATAAGTGAAAACAATTGAAATCTTAGAATTCTTTCTTAAATATAAATGACAATTAAGCAAAGTGCACCCCCTAATCTTGTATAACCCAATGTCTAAATTTGCATAGTCCGTACTCTTTTCTTTTTAAAAGGTTAGAGTTAAATCATAATGTCAAAAAAAAAAAAGGAGTAGTTTCGAGATCAATCCAATAAAACATTGATCCTAGCCTCCCAAAATTTATATATTTTTTTGGAACCCTCAAGAAAATTACTAGTTCTTATCCACGGAATGAGCAATAGATAAACACAGAATTATACTATAACCTTAAAGTCTTTTTTGGACACGGGAACTCTCATGTCGTGTACTCAGCAACCTTTTTTGAAATCGTCGATTCTTCGTTAATGGCCAATCTGAGCATTGGTGAGTTGGAGGTAGTGGTTGACCATAATACTTTTTTGATTACCTGCCCCCTCTTATATACCTATATACCCTCAACGTCCACATTGTCAATCCCGTGTTGTTTTTCTTATAGTATCGTAGTTTACCTATTCCTCCTATGATTTTACCTAAAGGTCGGTATGAGTTTGAACTAGTCACAGATTAATACACTAATATTTTTAAGACTAACAACACATCTAGATTAATGAATCCATCAGTAGAATTCACTCCTAAAAGAAGCTTTGTATAATATAATAATGGTATCCCTAGAATTGTTGGAGCGAAGAAGAGGTTAATAGAATGAATACTATAGAGAATCTTTAATATAAAGTGATTAGAAAATTCTCTTGTGGATAGAAGACCTTCGATTCAAAGGGATTGTTGGATTGTTTTACTGAGAAATCGACGTATATTAATGAGATTTAATCGTCAAGAGGATTTTATTAATATTATGTCTAAATCAAGTTACTGTATGGATATTCTTATTTGATGATACCTTTAATAATGATGCTATATTTAATGTAATTGAAGAGATTGCTCCAGCTATAGCATGGATTTCCTTAAACTTAAATATTTTGCTAAGGAATTCATATTTTCTCTGGCTTCTAATGTTGGGAAGCTCCTTTAATTAATAAGACTAGATCTAGTTGTGTTAGGATCAAGATGTAGGTGGATTTAATATATGACTTTTCAGAGTATGTAAAATTAGAAGTTGTTAATGAAGCTACAAAAACATCTAATAGAACAAGTGAAAGTCTAATACGATATACTTCCTAAATATTGTAGATTGAGGGGTGTTACACGCGGAATTGAGACGACTAGTAACAAACAATGATAAAAAGAAGAATATAGAGGAACACATCAACAAAGAGGTTATTGAATCCTCCTTGATAAGGGTTGAAAGGTATTTTAAACAATGTCATCCAGACAATAAAATGCATAATATTGACATGACTTTAAAGAATAAAGTCACTGAATTGGGTAGGAGGAGTTAATACTTAAATTCCCTTTAAAGCTCTAGCAGAAGATAATACATGCAGAGATGTAGCACAACATGGGAACATGAAAACAATAAATAATACAAATAGTCATCTGTCCAGATAAACCAGGTACGTGTACAAAGACCAATGATGTAGTGTCACGATCCAAGGTAGGTTTTAGGTGAGACACAGCAATGGAAACTTTGAAGGAACCCAATTAAGTCATTTTAGCATATCAACAAGCATACACAAGCCATTCAAGATGATTTTAGGTATATTTATGCGCCTAATAGCCATATTAACCCATGTTTATAGCATAGTTGGAGAACGAATTCCTTAAGTTGTTGCATCTTTAGAGTCAACTTTTGTTTCTGAGTTGTTAGCAAAAGGAGTCAGCTAGTCAAGCTTTACGGTGTGAATTAGTTGGTTAGTTAGAGTTGTTAAGAATTTGTTATAAGCCAGTTACAAGTCAGCTACTTGAAATGTGTGTAAATACATCTTAGTCACACTACAAAGGCATGAGAGTATCAATGTAACGGTGACTCAGATTCAATAAATTCTCTTTTGTTCCTCTTTTTCTTTCTATCTTCTCTTTACATCTATGTTTCTCCTAACTGATCTAGTAGACATTAAGCTCCATTGATGGAGCTTCCATGGTATCAGAACCTCCGATCATAATAGGATAAGATCGACTGATTCACACATCTGTTCCACAGATTGAAGCACAGGTGAGAAGAAACACAAAAAACATTCCAATGGAGAATGTTGCTACATCTGAAGGAGGAACAAACTCTGGATTTACACGCACAGCTACAATTCCAGTAATCGATCATAATAATTCTTTATTTCTTCAACCTACAGACACTCCAAGTAGCTCTCTCACCACTCTGCAGTTGACAGGATCTGAGAACTATGCACTATGGAGTAGGTCATTTAGGATTGGATTGGTTGGTAAAAGTAAACTAGGTTTTGTTGATGGTAGATTCCCTAAATCTAGATTTGAATCTGAGTTGCATGATCAGTGGGAAAGATGCAATGCAGTAGTTTTGTCATGGATCATGAATGCTATGAGACCTGGTCTTCTTAGCTCAGTAGTTTATGCTTCTGATGCATGCAAAGTATGGATGGATCTAAAAGAGAGATTTGATAAAGTGAATGGATCTAGAGTATTTCATTTACACAGAGAGATTCACACTCTGTCATAAGGTACAATGATAGTTGCAGATTAGTTCTCCAAACTGAGAGATCTTTAGGATGAGTATGATGCCATAATGCCTTGTCCTAGATGTCCATGTCCTGAGTCTAAGAAATTCTGTGAGCATAGTGAATATCAGAGGCTATTACAGTTCCTAATAGGACTTAATGAGTCTTATTCTCAACCTAGACATCAAATTCTAATGATGAGTCCTATACCTACACTAAACAAGGCCTATGCTCTACTAGTGGATCAAGAGAGTCAAAGAAATTTGACTATTGCAACCTCATCTAACACCTGTTTGATAGAAGGTACAACCATGTATAGTCAGAAAAACTCACATCATAACAATGTAGCTAGTTCTTCCAAAAGTGTTCCTGCTAGTTCTTATCCAGGAAGTGGCTCTGGTGGAGGATACAATGGAAGCACAAGAAATGTTAGAGGTAGTTACAAAACCAAGAAAGGTTTTCTACAATGTGAACATTGTGGTTGCAGAGGTCACTCCAAAGACCAGTGTTACAAAATTGAAGGTTACCCTACTGATTTCAAGTCTAAGAGAAAGTCTCAGCACTTAGGAACATATGAAAATCAAGTTGAACCATCACAAAGCCTAGGACAGTATCACAAGGTCAATACCAACATTAGATCACACCCTGCTGCCTTCTTCACTCAGGACCAATATCAACCGATCCTGCAGTTGTTGTCTAAGACTTGGTGATAATGGAGGAGCAAATTCAACACAAGTAGCTGTTGCTGATGCAGGTAGTCCTCTTAGAGCTTGTCTGAGTAATTATGAAGGTCAGGAGTGATAGTAGACACAGGAGCTACTCATTATATCACTTCTAAACTGGAATACTTAGACAAAGCTAAGGAAGTAGCTGATAATCCAAGAAATAAGATCCACTTACCTAATGGCAAATCAGTCACAGTATCTCATATAGGAAACACTACTGCTCTTGTAAGTTATAGGATATCTAGTGTCCTATACCTCCCTGACTTTAAGTGTAA
Organism: Solanum clarkiae; assembly: GCA_011800125.2. Taxonomy (NCBI): domain Eukaryota; kingdom Viridiplantae; phylum Streptophyta; class Magnoliopsida; order Solanales; family Solanaceae; genus Solanum; species Solanum clarkiae. The sequence goes on along the minus strand of JAABOM020000012.1, from coordinate 13,651,337 downwards.
CTTAATGTCAGTATCACAGATCACAAAGGAGTTGCACTGCATGGTTGGTTTCTTTCCTGACTTCTGTATTTTTCAGGACCTCTACACTGGTCAGGTCAAGGGGATTGGTAAGGAAGATCTTGGCCTCTACATACTAAGAGAAGGACCAACTCAAGATCCAAATCAGCTGGTCAGTAATAGAAGAAGTCAAGTTCAAAGTCATTCTGCAAATACTGTTTCTAATTCTGAGTCTGTGAATATGTGGCATCAGACATTAGGTCATGCTCCTATAGATATAACAAAGAGACATAACCATCTTAGCAATCTTAGTAAAGATCATTCTCATTGTACTGTTTGTCCATTAGCTAAAAGTGCTAAGCTTCAATTTCCAATAAGCTCTCATACATCAAAAAGTGTCTGTGAACTGTTGCATTGTGATATTTGGGAACCTTACAAAGTACCTACGCATAATGGAAAGAGGTTTTTCGTAACTATTGTGGATGACTTCAGCAAGTACACTTGGGTGTTTATGATTGGTTCTAAGGCAGATACTATAGTAGTAATGAAACAATTCCTACTTCAAGTAAGAAATGTCTTCTCTACTAGTGTCAAAACATTAAGAACTGATAGTGGTTATGAATTCTTTAGTCATGATTTCAAAAATTTACTGTGTGATCTTGGTATTGTTCACCAAAGCACGTGTCTATACCCCTCAGCAAAATGGTGTTGCTGAGAGAAAACACAAAATCATTCTTGAAGTAGCTAGGTCTATTAGGTTCCAAGCAGTTGTTCCACTCAAAGATTGGGGTGAGTGCATCTGCACAACATGTATATACTCAATAGACTCCCAACCAAAGTACTACAGTTCATGACTCCTTATGAGAAACTGTATATGTGCCCTCTTTTCTTGTCCCATCTCAGAGTGTTTGGCTGCTTGTGCTATGCAACTAGTCCTAAACCTTATGAAAGGTTCACTTCAAGAGCCATTCCTGCTTTCTTGATGGGCTACTCCTCTACTCAAAATGGTTACTTACTATATGATATTGACGATCATTTCTTTCCGGTTAGCAGACATGTGGTGTTTCAGGAAAATATTTTCCCTTTTAAGACAATGAAAGCATCATCTAATCCTATCTTTTTGGTTCTTAAGTCAGTTTTACCAATGTCTGTTCCTACATAAAACTCACCAAATACTTTGCCTCCTCCTTCTATTCCTCCTACTGAACATCCCAATTCACCTAATGTACTCTCCTCACATTCTACTCCTACAGAGTCTACTCCAACTATACTTGAGGAATCTGCTCCTGTACCAGCTGTACTTGTTCCTTTTAGAAGGTTCAGCAGGTCAACCAAGCCTCCATTATGGCTTCAAAACTTTGTAACCAGACCCAAACGCAATGCATGCATCTATCCACTAGCCAACCACATCACATATTCTCACCTATCACCATCCTATCAGCAAGCTTTGCAAGCTTACTCAGCATTGGTAGAACCTACATCATATGGAGAAGCTACTACAAATCCTGCTTGGGTTAAAACCATGCACCTGGAAATTATTGCATTGGAAAGCAACAAAACATGGAGCATAGTGGACTTACCCCCTGGTAAGAAGCCTATTTGGTGCAGGTGAATCTACAAGATCAAGTATCTAGCATCTAGACAGGTGGAAAGACTGAAAGCTAGGCTTATAACCAAGGGATTTAGTCAAAAGGAAGGTCTGCATTATGGAGAAACATCCAGTCCTGTGGCAAAGATGGTGACTGTTAGGTCTATTGTAACATTAGTAGCTTCAAAGAAGTGGTTTATGTATTAGATGGATGTTCACAATGCATTCCTAAATGGGGATCTACTAGAACAGGTATATATAGAGATTCCTTGTGAGTTTTCCAGACAGGGGGAGAGTCACAAGGTCTGCAAACTACACAAGTCCTTGTATGGACTCAAACAAGCACCAAGGCAATGGAATTTGAAGCTGACTGAAGCACTAGTACAAATGAGGTTCACAGAAAGCCATCATGACTACTCTTTGCTCACTAATATGGTTGGTAATGACATTATGGTAGTGTTAGTGTATGTAGATGACATTCTGATAACTGGCAGCAATCATCAGCTTCTGTGTAACACTAGACACAAAATTCAGAAGAAATTCAAAATAAAAGACCTAGAATGACTAAAATTCTTCTTAGGAATTGAGTTTCTAAGGTCTAGCAAGGGAATACTCATGTCACAAAGGAAGTATGCACTGAAACTGATCTCTAAATCTAGATTAGAGAGAGCCAAACCAGCCATACATAACTAGAAATGAACAAGAAGCTTACATTAGTCATGTATGATGAGTAGATCAACAACAAAGATGCAGAAGGTGATTAAGTTCTAGCATATCCAACAGCTTATCAAAGATTGGTAGGTAGGCTTCTAGACCTTACCATGACAAGACCTGATCTTGCATTCTCAGTTCAGGCCTTGAGTCAGTATATGCATTATCCCAAACAATCACATATGGAGGCAACATTAAGAATGATCAGATACATAATAGAAGCTCCTGCTCTAGGCCTATTCATGCCAGCAGAAACAACCATACAACTCATAGCTTACTGTGATTCAGATTGGGGAGCATGTTTGGAAACCAAAAGATCAGTTACAGGGTATCTAGTTAAGTTTGGAGGAGCACTTATTTCTTAGAAGTTAAAGCAGCAAGAAACTATGTCCAGAAGTTCTGCAGAAGCAGAATTCAGAAGCATGACCACTTGGGCAGCTGAAATAACCTGGTTGATAGGATTATACGGAGAATTGGGAGTCAATGTGGATCTTCCTATAAATATGATCTGTGATAGCAAGGTTACTATCCAAATTACTGCTACAAAGCATATAGACATTGATTGTCATTTTGTTAGAGATAAAATCTGCTAAGGAGTTCTAAAGACAAATCATATAAACACAAAGAATCAAATAGCTGGCTTGCTTACTAAAGGTTTAGGAAAGGCTTAATACAACTTACTTCTCAACCAACTTGGAATAAAGAACATATTCCAACCATAAGCTTGAGAGGGAGTGTTAGCAAAAGGAGTCAACTAGTTAAGCTTTTTGGTATGAATTAGTTGGATAGTTAGAATTGTTAAGAGTTTGTTATAAGTCTGTTACTTGAAATGTGTATAAATACATCTCAGCCACACTACAAAGGCATGAGAGTATCAATGTAACAGTGATTCAGATTCAATAAATTCTCTCTTCTTCCTCTTCTTCTTTCTATCTTCTCTTTACATCTATGTTTCTCCTAACTCTTCTAGTAGACATTAAACTCCATTGATGGAGCTTTCATGAGCTAACCAATATGATTAGGTGTTTTTCAAGGTTTAAAATGGAAGATGGGACCTAAAAAGGTATTCATCATTATCGCACCCCATTTTTTGCTAAATGGGTCTACAACATCAAGTAAACTCTTTTCGAGATTTTAAAGAAAAGAAATTTTAAAGAGTTGCCACCTAATGAATTTAGGAGCATTAGGGCATCATTCTAGCCTAAATCAATAAATTAAAAGGTTTAAAAGTCACCAAAGATCCAGTAAGGGTTCAAATTACCTCAAAAGGAAGGTTTTAGTCACTTTCGAGATTCACAAATTGTAGATCCTGGCTGTATCTTGCATTTTTATGTAGGAGTTAAAAATTACAAATAAGGTCTCTACAAAAAATATCCTAAATAAATCTAAGTGATCAAGCATATAATAAGACAGAATTTAACAAATAGGTGAGGAATTACACAAATAAATAAGTTATCCTAAATAATTTTTTTAAAAATAAATTTAAAAAATACTAAAAACTAGATGAAATTAAATTCGCTCGGATCACTACTCGACTTTATTGTTCAAAAGACAAAATGAGAGTTTATACGTTTCATAGCTCATTTGGCTTATTATCCAAAACACAAAAAATTAAAGTTTTGTCATTTTTGTAGCTCGAATTACTTACATCATATCCAAGGGTCCTATCTATCTCTACCCTTTTTGGGTTAATTTATTATCAACCTAAGATGTGATCTAAGAGAAACTTTAAATCTAATGTCCCTAAAAGTGCCTATCTTCTTGTAACGACCCGACCTAGGGGCCAGGTAGTCACACGACGAATGAAATATCTGAAGGCACCTCACCCAAGCTGAAAGCACCTCACCCAAGCCATCTTAAGCATCTTAAGCATTCATAGGCATATGCTGAAAAATAATTTGTGAAAAACAAAGGAAAAGTGGCTATGAGCTATTTTAGAAATAAAGCAACATTAAAAAGCAGAGGGAATAATTAACAACCATTTTGTCCAAAAACATACCAACTACTACATCGATGAATGGGATCGGTAATGGTCGGTCTCCATCAAATAGAGAGAAAACCATAATAGTGCAATATAGGAAGTAAACACCTCAAAAGAGAGATCATAGTAAGGTGTGTTAGGATCGACAAGAATTAAGTGTTTATGCAAAATCTAGCAAAGCAACCTCGAAAGACCATGACTATGAAGATAAATGAGGAATATCAAAAAGAGACACAATAATTTAACACGGCTTGGTCAATCGACTTCTATCCACAAGAGGAGATGAGCAATCCACTATATAAAAGATAGTACAAAATATTGAGAGAAATAACCTCTCGATTCTCTCAGAATACAAAGAGGTTCATATACATTTGTGTCTCACAATTTATCTCTCTACACATACTCTCAAGCCCTTATGGCTACATTGTGAATGCTACCAAATTAGAAGGAATGAGTCTCTATTTATACAATCATAAACCTTTTCCTACTAGAAAAAGGATTCACCAAATAAGGAGAAATTCTATTTTCTTTTTTCTAAAAGGAAAACCCCAATTATAGTAAGAAACTCAGGACAAATACCCAACAAATCACCCTCTCGACCAGAATTTCTGAAAAAATAAATTTGCTCCACCTTCTTCACATGATCTTCATCAGGTTGAATCTCCTTTGCAAAATCTCCTCTGTAAATTTCATGTGTCGTCATAAAGAACCTCTCTGAAAAATGTTTCTCCAACAAAATCTTCATTACTATCAAATAGGTTGCGTCTAGAACTAAATCTGCCAAGATGAATACTTGTTCTTAGCCTCATTTTGATTCCACTTGTTAGGACTACACATGTTACCACCCTAACTCCATATTAGTATGATATTGTCTACTTTGGACCAAGCCCTCATAAATTTATTTTTGAGTACATTCCAAAAAACCTCATACTAATAGAACTGGGTGAGCACATATATATTGGTACATTTCTTCTTCTCATCAAATGTGGGATAGGTTTGTCCTACCCAAAAATCCGCCCCCTCAAATCAAGACCACAAAATTTGATCTGCTAACCATCTTGCACTACCACTACTAACCAGTGGGAGACGCTGCTTGACCGCTACTTTGCCAAGAAGACTTTCGACACAAGACATCAACAACAAATCTCTGGTCTTGTTATCACACCAGGAACTTCTCATAAGACACAGTCCACTACTCCAATGTTTTCAAACCTAGGCTCTGATACCACTTGTTAGGACCTACAAGAATCAAGTATTTATGCGAAAGCTAGCAAAGCAACTTCAAAAGACCACGACTATGAAGATAAATGAGAAATACCAAAAAGTGATAATTATTTAACGTGATTCGATCAACCAACCTACATCGACAAGAGGAGATGAGAAATCCACTATATAAAAAAAGAGTACAAAATATTGAGAGATAACCTCACCAATTCAATCGGAATACAAAGAGGTTCACTCACACTTGTGTCTCACAATTTCTTTCTTTACACATAACTCTCAAGCCCTTATGGATACATTGTGAATGCTACCAGGTTAGAAGGAATGAGCCTCTATTTATACAATCATAAACCTTTTCCTACTAGAAAAAGGATTCACCAAATAAGGTGAGATTTTGTTTTCCTTTTCTTAAAAGGAAAACCCTAATTATAGTAAAAAACTCAGGACAAATACCCAACAATGGACTAAAGTTGCTTAGCACTCTAGATAATCTTGATGTCTTATGTGATTTAACATATACATCTTTTCCTTTTCTTTTTTCGGAGATGTAGGATAGTGTTAATGGGTGGATTACTTATTCTTTGTTGGAATGCTTATATAATTGAGTTTTATTCACTATTTATGCAGAAACAGGGGTTGGTACTTGCATGATGAGGCAACAACACATTATATTGACATGATAGATCAGACAACTCTAGGACACAGATACATCAAACAACAGTTCAATGTTACTCCTAGAATTGGCTGGCAAATCTATACTTTCGGAAGTTCTGTTGTTCAGGCATACTTTCTGGGTGCTGAGGTGCCAAGCTGCTTACTTCTTTTTAATTGGAAGTTTGAATAGTAACTCTTTTCTGCTTCATAAATTCTCAATGAGCTTTCCCATTCAAATACAAGAAATTACCCATTATTCTGTTGAAATCCAGTGTAACTAAAATCCAAGCACATTTAAGCAGCTGGTCGAGCTCATACATTGTACTGCTTTAGGTTGGATTCAACTCTCTTTTCTTTGGACGCATTTACTGCCCAGAAGGATAAAAGATGAAAATTGAGAAGAGCCTTGCGGTCATTTGGAGGAGTTCTAAGAGTGAATCTGATTCTATTAAACGTAGCTTTGTTATACTTCAATATTTTTGTTTATATATCTGTGGCTATTTTTTAAAATCCATGAAAATACTGATAGAGCTGATGGGGAGAAGGAATGTGTTGGAGAAGAAAGTATAGTTGTTGTTGCTTATGATTGTCCCTATTCTAGGATACTAGATCAAAAAAATGTTGATTAAATCATGTCAACATAGATGATGCCCCCCAAAAGGCTAAAAAGATACATTTTCCCTTTCTTTCGTTCTAAGAAGGTATAATGTAACTTCTATTTTATTATTTAGCTAACTATCAAATCTCTTATTATTTCATAGATGCTATGGTATGCTGTAACAAATTATGAATCTAAGGACCAGGGCATTATACCACTTTCCTTTCGGTTGCCTTATCAAGTATTACAATATCCAGTAACAAAAACTGCTGCTAGAGAGCCTCCTTACAACTTTGGTTGGCATGTTTTACACTAGACGCAATGCCTTCCTGCTCCCCAGCTGAGAAAGGAGGAGAATCACCACTAAGAAAGGCTTTTACATATATATAACAAAATGAACTTCAAAACCTCACAAAAATATTATTGGTTTTCTTAACCATGCACAAACCAAAGCTACATGTTGCAGAATCAATTCACTAATATGGTAGATAAATGAGAAAATAAATGCATAAAGGTTACTTGATATTGAAAAACAAAAGCATCAATCAATGAGAGAGCATTACTTATACACCTGCATCAACAAAAACAATTTTGTGTAGGTGTTCTATCCAAGCTCAATTACAATGTAGAAGGTAACCCATATATCTCATAGAAAGTGCCAAGTTGCAAGTTCAAGATTAGAATATCCTGCCTAATACACTACTAAAAAGTGGCCAAAAAATGATGAAAAAAAAAAGCGACGAACTGCGTCGCTCCAAAAAGCGACGGACTAAGCGACGTTGTCCGTAGCTTTCTTATTTTTTATTCTTTTTAAATATTTTAAATACGAAAAGCGATGAACTGCAACTATAAGTCCGTCGCTTTCCGTTGCGTTTTTTTTGTGAAATTTTCGGAGAAATTTTATTAATTTTTTGTAATATATTTTTATAAATTACGATGTACGCAGTGGCGAAGTCCGTCGCTTAGTTTTTTTTATTAAAATTAAACCTTTAAATATTTTAATCGTATCAATTTGAATAAAGAAATAATAATTTTTTTTAAATTTTGCGACGCACAAACTGACATTGTTTGTCGCTTTTTATTTTCAAAAAAATTAAGTTATTAATTAAATAAAAAATAATTAATTTTTTAATTGGGGCGACGGACTTGGGGAGACTGCCCCCCCCCTATTCGAATATAACCTTTTGACCCATCTTTTTCCCTCACTTTCTTAACCTAAAATCCCAAATTCCCCTGCCTCTCACCCTCAAACCTCTCCCTCAGCTCTTCCACCCACCACCCGTTTGCTGCCGCCACTTCCTCTACTCTGCCGGCATCACCCCGACAGCTGTCCAGAGGTAAGTCCGCCTCTCTCTCCCCTCTCGTTTTCTCCTCTTTTAATTAGTTAGCCATTATTTATATTTTTTTATTTTTAAAAATTGTAAAATCTTGAATTGTTTGTTAGTTTTATTTATATATGTTGTTGTCATTTTATATTGTAATATTGATTGTGAATTAATGGAGAAAGTTTATCTTTTGATTTTAGGGTTTAGTTTAAATTTGGTATTTTGAATTAGTTTGTATTTGAGTGATTTTATTAGTTTGAATTAATGTGTGTATTTGAAGTGATTATCATTATTGGAAAGTGTATTGAAGTAGGAATTTGTCAATGAGTATTTTTGGAATTTAGTTTGAAATGAGTTTTGAATTAGTTCGTGATTTGGGTTTTGTTTGTTGGAATTAATGTGAATTTGAAGTTAATGACATTGTTGGTTTGAATATTTAAGTATGAATTTGTAAATGTAAATTTTTGGATTGTAGTTTAAATTGGGTATTTTGAATTAGACTATAAATTTGAGTGTAGTTTAAATTTGTGAATGAATATTTTTTGGATTTTAGCTTGAAATAGATTTTGAATTAGTTTGTGATCTGTGTTTTGTTAGTTGGAATTAAAGTGTATTTGAAGTTATTGACATTGGTGGTTTGAATATTTAAGTGTGAATTTGTGAATGTAGATTCTTGGATTGTAGTTTAAATTGGGTATTTTGAATTAGACTATAAATCAAACTTCCATGTATATAAATTTTGAACTTTAGAATTTTTGCATCATTTGTAGGATATATTTGACCCATCAAGGTTAGTCCATCGACTCGTCAAGCTAATCGAAAAAGGTAAATGTATTTTAATTGAAGTTTATATACTTGTTAAATTGAATTTTAGTACTTTTGTACTTAGAAAAATTCAACTTATGCCCATTCGAAACTTGAGTTATTATATTTTAGGATATGAGGTAAACTTTAAGTAGTTGCGAACTTTAAGTTGAATATAATTTAGAACTAGGAGTTTATATACTTGGTAAAATTGAATTTTAGTACTTTTATACTTAAATTCCACTAATGCCTACTTGAAGCTTGAATTATTATATTTTAGGATATGAAGTAAAGTTTAAGTAGTTGTGAACTTTAAGTTGAATATAATTTAGAACTTGGAGTTTATATACTTGTTAAATTGAATTTTAGTACTTTTATACTTAGAAAAGTTCAACTTATGCCCATTTCAAACTTGAACTATTATATTTTAGGATATGAAGTTAACTTTAAGTAGTTGTGAACTTTAAGTTTAATATAATTTAGAATTTGGAGTTTACATATACTTGTTAAATTGAATTTTAGTACTTTTATACTTAGAAAAATTCAACTTATGCCTATTTGAAACTTGAACTATTATATTTTAGGATATGAAGTAAACTTCAAGTAGTTGTGAACTTTAAGTTGAATACAATTTAGAACTTGGAATTTATATTTTTTTTAAATTGAATTTTAGTACTTTTATACGTAGAAAAATTCAAATGCCTATTTGAAACTTGAACTATTATATTTTAGGATATGAAGTAAATTTTAAGTAGTTGTGAACTTTAAGTTGAATATAATTTAGATCTTGGAGCTTATATACATGTTAAATTGAATTTTAGTACTTTTATACTTAGAAAAGTTCAACTTATGCCCATTTGAAACTTGAACTGTTATATTTTAGGATGTCAAGTAAACTTTAAGTAGTTGTGAACTTTAAGTTGAATATAATTTAGAACTTGGAGTTTATATACTTGTTAAAGTAAATTTCAGTACCTTTATACTTAGAAAAATTCAACTTATGTCCATTTGAAAATTAAGTTGAGTATAATTTAGAACTTGGAGTTTATATACTTGTTAAATTGAATTTTAATACTTTTATACTTAGAAAAATTCAACTTATGCCCATGTGAAACTTGAATTATCATATTTTAGGATATGAAGTAAACTTTCAATTGAATATAATTTGGAACTTGGAGTTTATATACTTGTTAAATTGAAATATAGCACTTTTATACTCAGAAAAATGCAACTTATGCCCATTTGAAACTTGAATTATTATATTTTAGGATATGAAGTAAACTTTAAGTAGTTGTAAACTTTAAGTTGAATATAATTTATAACTTGGAGTTTATATACTTGTTAAATTAAATTTTAGCACTTTTATACTTAGAAAAATTCAACTTATGCCCATTTGAAACTTGAACTATTATATTTTAGGATTTGAAGTAAACTTCAAGTAGTTGTGAACTTTAAGTTGAATATAATTTAGAACTTGGAGTTCATATACTTGTAAAATTGAATTTTAGTACTTTTACACTTAGAAAAATTCAACTTATGCTCATTTGAAACTTGAACTATTATATTTTAGGATAGAAGTAAACTTTAAGTAGTTGTGAACTTTAAGTTGAATATGATTTAGAACTTAGAGTTTGTATACTTATTAAAGTGAATTTTAGTGCTTTTATACTTAGAAAAATTTAATTTATGCCTATTTGAAACATGAACTATTATATTTAAGGATATGAAGTTAACTTTAAGTAGTTGTCAACTTTAAGTTGAATATAATTTAGAACTTGGAGTTTATATACTTGTTAAAGTGAATTTTAGTACTTTTACTTTAGAAAAATTCAACTGATGCCTATTAGAAACTTGAACTATTATATTTTACGATATGAAGTAAACTTTAAGTAGTTGTGAACTTTTAAGTTAAGTATAATTTAGAACTTGGAGTTTATATACTTGTTAAATTGAATTGTAGTACTTTTATACTTAGAAAAATTCAACTTATGCACATTTGAAACTTGAACTATTATATTTTAGGATATGAAGTAAATTTTCAGTAGTTGTGAACTTAAATTGAATATAATTTAGAATTTGGAGTAAATTTATATACTTGTTAAAGTAAATTTTAGTACTTCTATACTTAGAAAAATTCTTGTTATCCCCATTAGAAACTTGAACTATTATATTTTAGGATATGATGTAAACTTTAAGTAGTTGTGAACTTTAACTTGAATATAATTTAGACCTTGGAGTTTATATACTTGTTAAATTGTATTTTAGTACTTTTATAGTTAGAAAAATTCAACTTATGCCCATTTGAAACTTGAATATGTTTGAATATATTTTTTGTAGATGGATAATCTTTAGTGGATGTATGACATGTATTGTGAAAATAATGGAAATCTATATTTATTGACGGTGTTAGAAGATTTATCGATCGTGTAATGACACTTGATAGTATTATGAGAAATCAATTGGTTATGTCATGACCCAAGTTTAGGGCCTAGACGTGACCGGCGAATGGGGAACTCCGAAGGAACCCCAAACGAGCTGCATAGCATATCATTACATATCCTTAGTTGCAGAAGCAATTAAATGACATTTGAAGAATGCAAATAAAGGCAAAAGGGACTAAGGGAGAACTTGTCATAACATAGAGTCAAAAGATAACAGAGTCAACTTAACATAAATACATTGCTTTGTCAAACAATTCCTCTACTACAAAGATAATGACGGGGCCAAGACATACAATCGGGCTCTCCCTCATAGTCATAAGTATACGATAAAGTAAAAAGAATCTTAATACATAGTGTGAGAGAATAGTCCTTATCTCCGGAATGGAGGACTCACCAAAGGCTAACTTGAACAATCCATCTAGCCACAAGAAGAGTCAATAGAAGCTCTGGTTCCTACATGGTGATATCATGTAGGCAAGAGTATGAGTTAATATGTTTGAATGTACTAAGTATGTGGGAGGCAATGCAATAATAGATAGACATCATAATTCAAAATGCATAACGATAGGCAATAGGCATAATATAGCAATATAAGATGTATGGTCAATGCATAAGTACAACATGCTTAAGTAAATCATGCTTATATAAGATATCATATGTAAAGAAGAGACCAAGCTAGCTTTCCAACCTTGGTTGGTTGATAATGGTCACACCCAATCATCCTAGGTGGTGAGGTATAAACCTCTCACATGATTGATGTTGGTCACACCCCAATCATCCTAGGTAGTGAAGTATAAACTCCTCATATGGTTGATGAGTACAAACCCCCAACTGGGGAAAATGGTCACACCCCAATCATCCTAGGTGGTAAAGTACTAGAACCTCACATGGTTGATGTTGTTCACACCCCAATCATCCTAGGTGGCGAGGTATAAACCCCTCACATGGTTACCCGGGCTCTTATCCCCCCGGATTGAGCATGGTCTAGTGCAGCACTTTATATAGGATTCATCATAAGCTCTAATGCAATACCTCATGTAGGAATAATCATATGCATAAGCTCATTTCATCATCATAACATCATTCATATATCTCATGCTTTGGACCTTCAATTTCTTAAGAAAACATAATCGGACATTTTATCACACACCTTGGGGTGTGTAATGGGGGTAAAAGAGCATGCAATTTAAAGATGAAATCATGCAGGAAAATTAGTGGTAAAACCTTTAATCAACACCTTTAAATACCCCTAAGACATTCACATCAAAATCCCTAATCAATTCCAATATTATATCCAAGATTTGAAGCTCAAAACATGCTAAAACAACCATACTTTCATGAACTAAAATCACTATGCAATAAATTTCTCAATATACAAGACCCACATGTAAAATCAACTTTAAATCATGCAATATTAATTAAAAGAGGGTTTAGGCACTATGGGTGGAAGAACCCAATGGTTCAACACCACATACCTTTGCTTTGGAAAGGTTCTTGCAGAAGACTTTAATAGAGACTTGAAGCTTGAGTGAAATCCTTGAAGAAATCCTTAAGATTGGTTTTGAGTTTGGGACTTGAATTTAGGGTGAAATATGAGTCTAAATGCTTGAGTGAGTTTTGGGGAATGTTTAGGATGATATGAGGGTGAAATAAGTCTAAGTATATATATTTTCAAGTGTGGAAACCCTTAGGCCCAATACTTAGAAGTCTTGTCCGAAGTCAAGAAAAAATAAGACCAAAACGGACTGCTAATTGGAAATTGCATTTTCTACATGGGCAAGTTTTACGAAAATGGGCATAAATCCTTTATCTGAACTCAAGATGAGGTGAAACGAAGTGCATTGGAAAGGTATTTCAAAGGGATTTCAGTTAGTAAGTTGTAGTCCATCTAGTTCTTTATGTGCTAAGATATATGACCCTTCAAAGTGGACCCTCCTAAATAACGTATTTTGCGATTTTTGAATTTTGATACGATTGCTCTAAAATTAGGATTAGACCCATTTCCCACTAAATTTGACACCCTAAACAAGAATATGAATTCAGATTTTCAAAATAACAAATAAATTTTTAGATATATGGAAAACAAGATTCCGGGCACTTTCGGGGCACTTTCAAGCACTTTTTTTGGGTTGTTTCAATATCTCCCCTTTGGGAACATTCGTCCCCGAATGTCAAAGAGACATATAAGACAAGAGTAATCCTAAACAAATCAGCCCCAATATGAATGCAATATTACATTAAAAACACCATTTTCAAAATCTCAACATAAGTGTAAAATCATCATAAACTTACCAACTTGAACATGAATGCATATGAATCAATCGGGGCTGAAATGTAAGACTTGGAATCATAAAAGGAGTTGAAGTGTTATCATAAGCTTGAATAGAATGAAAGAGATATTGATATTGCTCCTCCATGCCCATTGCATCTCCACGAGAGACACATACAAATAGATGACTCTTCCCAAAGGGACTTGAAGAACACTACATCATTATCAATCCACTTCTCCCCTCATCCATCCAACACCTCTACCGAGACCTTTTCTTAAGTCAAATTACCCGCCTTAACACCCATAACCTCAAATTGTTCTATAACACTAAAGTCACCAACACATCACATCCACCTAGAAGCATGACAAATCGGATTAACCATATCTACACCCAAAGGCAATCCCCAAATTTAAGCAACTTTACCAACCTCCATCTACACTCTATAAGGACTCACAATCCTCAACTCAATTGTCAATCTTAAATACACCTAACCCACTTGGTACCATAACCACCATCTCTCCCTTGGGAGACAACCTCCACTCTATCATCTTCTCACCCAAAACTTCCAACTCTAATAAAATGGACTCAAGGACTTGCCTAATCTAGTCCTCTCATCCCAAGAAGATTTGAACCATCAAGAACCCTATACTACCATTCTTAACTTCCTTCAACCTAACTCCCTATCTAGCCGACTGATGGACTCTACTAGTCAGCTCCTTTCCACCATCAACAACACATGCTAGCCTACCTAGAGTACCAACCGCAACACTGTCCTTACTAGAAAAAACTAATGCAAACTCACATCATAATTCTTAAAGACATCTAACCACCTTCTTGCTACCCACAATACACACTTACCACATTTAGCAAACAACCTCTCATCCTCCAAGACTTGCAGCACTACCCCTAAATGATTCACAAGCTCTAAACAAATCAATACTTCGTTACTAGAAATCACCATAAGCATGGCGAGATAGGGTTTTAAGACCCTATTCAAGAAGCCCAGAATCATTACCGGTTCATAAGTCAACCAAGCAACTCCATCAATACTAATAATGCTCACTCCTAATCTGAAAAGACACCTAAGGATATCACCTACCTTCATCCTCACTTGGGGATAAAACCCGAACCAAAAATCAATTTTAGAAAAGTGACTAACCCATTGTACTTAACTAAATAGATTAACCATCCTTACCTATACATTATAACCTCAAGGGTTCTACATTCATTAGAAACATGCCATGCAAGTAGCCCAAACTACCCCAATACCCTCAACACAACAAGCTAAGTCGTCATTCCATAAAAATATTTATAATATGCATGTACATAATCTCAAAGAGGAAATAGTCATTTTTCAAATCATTTCAATGCACAATTAGGCTTAAAAGACAAACACCATTCATAATAATTCATACTTAGGCTCAAATGCCAAAATCATAATTTCATAGTCATAATACTCATGCATA
>JAABOM020000012.1:13602576-13627559 GCA_011800125.2 Solanum clarkiae | reverse complement strand
TTAAAATAATTTATAATAAAATTAAGATAATTAATTTTAAAATAATTTATAATAAAATTAAGATAATTAATAAGAAATAAATTTATTTTTTTAAATAATTTTTGAATAAATATAACTCTAAATAACTTAAAAATATTTTTTCGAAGATAATTATTTCACATTGTTAAAAATTGAAGAAGCTCAATAATTAATTTATAATGTGGAGGGTTAAAATTGGGTGTCAACAGCTGCCCCTCGTTTGACTTGGGTCAATGAAAGAGACCCGAGGCAAAAAAAGTTGACGAATCCAATTATATCCGTCCACTCATTCATCGTATTGAAAAGGGTGATTGGTAAGGAATCTGAGAAATTATGGTCGAACTCTGGTGTCGAGTTTCCTACATATCTCAGGTTACACGAGAATTCAGGCCACTTGTAGTTCACAACGCTTGATTTTACGCATGATTTTGGAAAAAAATTCAAAAGCTATTTCGGATTCGAATTATGGAGAGACCGAAAAGCTCGAGAGTAGAATGAGAAGAGGTTGGAGTACAACCAAGTTTTCAATATAGAGCTCACCTACATTTCCCAGTCATAGGAATCAGACTGCTTGTAGTTCGACTCAATCGATTGAAAATAAAATCATGTTATGCTAAAATAACCTTTGATTTAGGAAAAGTGACAAATAAATAAACTATGAAAAAGAGGCTTGCAACCTCTTAGTCATGAATGTGGTGCACTTCACACCCATAAGTAATAACTTACATAGACATAATTTTCAAAGCTCTTGATAAATTATCACTCAGACGGGAAAATTGCTTCCTGTGAGAGTTGAAATCATCCGGATGCGAAACTGAAATCGATGAATTCAAAGAAATACCCACGTGCCTTTTGACAGGGGTGTGGTTGGATTGTGGTTGAAGTCACTCGTACGGTCGTGTCCAAAGAGTTGACATTCCTCTTTGGACTATGTCCCAGTTCACTGCTAAGAAAAAGTTCCACGTTGTGCTGCATCTTACTTGATGAAGTTCGGACCTGTGGTTTGTTTGAGAATTAATCCTCTTGGATGCTCTCGACAAAGACTAATATGAAATTTGTTAGTAGTAAATGAAATATAAATATGATTTGTGCAAACCTGATTTAACGTGTCATACTAAAGGAGATGACGATCCAATTAACGTGTCATGCTGAAGGAGGTGATGATTCGATAATAAGTGTGTCACACTGAAGGCAGTGACGCTCCAATAATGTCATGTGTCACACTGAAGGCAGTGACGCTCCAATTTGTCACGTTGAAGGCTAGTGACTCTCCAAAATAGATTAACTTGTCACATTGAAGACAGTGACGCTCCAATTTGTCACGTTGAAGGCGAGTGACTCTCCAAAATAAATAACCTGTCACGCTGAAGGCAGTGACACTTCAATTTGTCACATTGAAGACGAGTGACTCTCCAATATGTCACGTTGAAGGCGAGTGACTCTCCAAAATAGATTAACTTGCCATACTGAAGGCAGTGACGCTCCAATTTGTCATGTTGAAGGCGAGTGACTCTCCAAAATAAATAGCTTGTCACACTGAAGACAGTGACGCTCCAATTTGTCACGTTGAAGGCAAGTGACTCTCCAAAATAAATTAGCTTGTCACAATGAAGGCAGTGACACTCCAATTTGTCACGCTGAAGGCGAGTAACTCTCCAAATAAATTAACTTGCCACATGAAGGCAGTGACACTCCAATTTAAAAAGAGAATAAGTTGAAAGATGAAAATTGTCCCGCTTGTATTAGTCTGGGTGAAATCTTGCGATCTTGGCCATTGTACTAGGTTATCTTATCTGTAACATTAAGAAAATATGTTATGAATCATAATAGAGCAATAAGAAGAAATTTAGGAAATGAATAGAGTAGTGAGTAAAAATAGACGTCATCTGAATCCTGACGGGGCCATTGCGGATCCAATGATAGCTTGCGATTTTAGTTCTTGCATCCAAAGAAAAATGCTTAGTTTTGAGAGACTGATCCATGTTGGTTTTGCTTCGCCATCTTGATGTTTGTCCACCATCTGATTTGCATGCTGGATTCGTCTTGAAGTGCAAATTTGATAGAATTTTTTAGGGTCTTCCTCAAAACTTCTGCCCCAGTTTAGAATACAAAAGGAGTCTTAACTTTCCTGTAATTTCTAATTGATTTTTTGAGAGAACCTCAAAAAATCTGCCCTAGTTGCAATTTTAATATTTTCTGATTTTGACTTGTTGAAGAAAATCCTCTTTTAAGGAATTTTGAGATCCTCTCAAAATTCTGCACCAGTTTTTACTGTAAAGAGGAATGAAAATCTTACTGGGAATATAATCGAGCCGGTGTGGTGTCTACGTATCCGCTGAAATAGGAATCAGGTCAAATATAGTTCCAATCATAAAAGCAAATTGAGATTTTTTAGATAACGTAACCGAAGCCGATGAAATCCGCCTATGTATTCCACACACAAAGTGATGAGTCTGTAGAAACCTTCTTGAGACCGCGTAAAATATGAATGTTCTGCCAAGAATATTCGAAAATCATTTTGCTTTGATAAAGTCAACAAGTTTGATTACCAACATAAATCAGTTTCTCTTCTGCAAAGGAAAGAAAAACTTAAAGGGTGAAAGAGTAATCCATTAATCATAATAATTGATCAAAGCAACAAATAATAGTTATTTTGCCTAAATAGATTAATCCAAAATCCAAAGAATGAAGCGTTTTAAAAGAAAGACCAAATAGACAAAATTTGATCTTTTAATGGATTGAAATGAGTAAATTATGTGATGTTCACAAACTAATCTTTTGAGAGGTTCAAATGAGAATAATGATATCCGAAAATTTTGATTTGAAAATAATGGGATATTTGGCAACTCCGGCTTATTTTGAGATTAAAAAAAATTATTTTTTGAGGATAACAATCAACATTAATTTGTGTGATGATCCAATTGAAACATAAGGAGTTATTTTAAGTGTTTTGAACAATGAACTCAACAAGAATTTCGGAGAGGTAAAATTTGAGTTTATATACTGAAAATACTCTAGAACTTTTGAATGGAATGATGGACCAATCAGGTTTGAGGCAAAACATATGTATTTAGCACATAAGATAACAATATGAATGAAGCAAATTGATAGCATTTAGCATATAAACAAAATATAATGCGTCCTAACATGTATGTGACCCTTTATGCCAAGGGTAGGACTAATGTTTTCAAGGATGTATTACACTATTTGAAACGTTCCATTGCCCCAAGAATGTTATAATCTTTATAAATAAATTAAATGGAGATACATAATAGGGAAGAAAGGAATATAAATAATCAATCTCATGCAGGGGCACAAACAACTATATATAGATCTTTCTTCTCAAACTTCTCAGTATTTCCAAACGTCTTCGGATGAGATAGTACCTCGTGAAGATCCAACTTTGACTTAACTATTAAAATAAAATCCCAACCCCTAGGGACAATGGTTCATCAAATAACGTATACAACCTTCAATTATAAACACATAAACATGATCGTTCATTGGGTCAGGGGCCATTTTGGACTCAAGATGGTCTGTCTAGTGGGCCCAATACCCCTCAGATATTGGGTCGACTTGGGCAAATGCTTAGAAGTAGGGATTTGATTTAGCTCTATCTAATTTTTTTAAGATTTAGCTTACTAGACAATAAGTTCCTGAGCGGATAACTCGAGTGAGGAGGCTATGCGGCCACACGAAAAAAGATTCAGACACTCCGCGCATATGCCAACTCTCCTAAATTTTAGATTTTTTTGAAAGTGCACAAAACACACCTTGCGTGTATGTGTGATAGTGTTAAGTTTCAAGAATTGGAGGAAGTATGAGGGGAATGACAGTTTATATCCGAGTTAAACAAATAAAGAAAATAATGAAATTAAAATAGCTAAATATTACAAATCAAATAGTTAGTCAAACAACCTAATCTAATGATTAGAATCTAATTAAGTCCCCAGCAGAATCGTCATTTCTGTTAATCGTGAAAAATGACTTTTAAAAGAAAAATTTGATTTAAAACTTAATTAATTTAAGAGAACCAATTTTTTCAAAAATAAGAAAAATTAATTTTTAAAGAAATTAAGAAAACTTAAAATAATTTTAAGACCCTAACAGAAAAAGTCCTAAAATTTCAGAGAAATGAGTAAGGGTTCTTATTACTATGTTAAGAAGGTATTAGCACTTAAATAGCCGCTAACATGCAGTTATCCGACAATTTGAAAATTATTTGACTAACTTTTGAAAAGATTAATGTCTAAAATAAAACTTGAAAAAATCTAAGTTAAGAATTTTCACAAACATATCTGAAGTATTGAAAAGACTTAGAAATGCATTGTTCGAATTAAAAATCACAGAAATCAATTTTTGACTAACACAAATGGTTTGACTTTTGGGGACTTTAATTAGATTAAAACTAAATAAACAAACTATTAGAGTTAGAATCAGGCAATGACAAATAAATACAATAATCAAGTAAAAGGGGAAGAATATAAATCACTTAGTCTTGACAGATCCAAATTCCCTGTGCTAACTTCTAATAAATAACTAGGCCTGCCTGGCCTATAAAATGTAGCTTAACTGTTGCTGTTCCAAAACTTGGGTTTTGGCTCCTTTGCCCAACAAAGAGTTGCTGAGATAAAAAGCTTGAATTTGAATTTGAAATTCAAAAATTCGAACGTTGGGGAATTTTTTTTGTTGAAGAAGAAAGGAGAAGGGTTGGTAGGGTTGTTGAAGAAAGAAAAAAAAATGAGAAAATGTGGAGATGCGTGTGAGGGTGAGAAGAAAGAGGAGAATTTGGTGAGAGTGGGAAACATGTGGGTCCCATATGAAAAGAAAAATTAGAAAAAAAAAGTTAAAATTAGGTGTGGGTTGCAATGTTGTTGGTCTTGTGTTTGGCAAAAGAAAATGGTGGGGTTGAATTTAAATACACGAAGAATTAAATTAGATCAATTAAAGAGCTTCTCGAAATATCAAAGTGAAATAATTAATTTTAAAATAATTTATAATAAAATCTAGATAATTAACAAGAAATAAATTTATTTTTTTAGAATGATTTTTGAATAAATATAACTCTAAATAACTTAAAATATATGTATTTTTTGAAGATAATTATTTCACATTGTTAACAATTGAAGAAACTCGATAATTAATTTATAATATGGAGGGTCAAAATTAGATGTCAACAGTCATCTAACTCCTTTTGCATTTGTAGTTAGTGAATCTTATAGATATTTCTCCTTTAGTATTTGTATACATCAAATGTGATTCTGGTACCATTGTTATTTTCTTGTTAAATTTTTCTAAATTCCATTCTAACCTTGTATATCTTCTGGATTTAGTTTTATTGGTTTTATTAGCTTTATTCCTTTATCTCGCATTACTTCAATACATCATCTACCTTAATCCTAAATTTTGTATCACTACTTAGGGCCATTTTCCTATAAATCCTTCATACACTAATAGATTATTATCTCTCTCCATTTTTCATAAACTTTAGTCTATATTCCTATTTTTATATTTTTCTTTCAAATTCTTTCAAGTTTGGCATGAAATTGGGGCTAATATAGAATATTCCTCCTTAGTCATATCTACCTCGGTTAATCCTATGATTGATTTCTTAGGTCAAACCATCTATCGTCATGTATTGCAATTAATACTTTAATAGCGTAAGTTCTTTCTAGTTAGTCCTTTTAATCCAATTACAATTAATTCCATGTGCATGAGATCATTCTAGTATTTATTATCGTTTTAAATGATTCTGGATTAATTAGATGTATTATTGCTGTCTCGTTTCCTATGACTGATAATTGCTTTTCTCGATAATGTTTATATAGTTGAGTATTTCTTGAGAATATTTTTTATTATATAATGTCTTAGGATTTAATAATTTTAATTGGTTTTATTGAAAAAATTCGTAAGTCCCTGTCTATGTCGATTACTTGATTTTATTCTTGATTTTGGCTTTCTTGTCTACTTCGTGATGGGATTCTTGTTATAAGGTTATTTTCTATTTTATTGTCTGAAAAACTTACTCTTGGTCTTTCTTCAGTTGTTTTTTCCTACCTGGAAAAGGGTCCATAGTTGAGGTTTTCTAGTCAGTTTTGGTCTGTCTTTTTGTAGTGTTATTTCTATATTTTTTAACTGAACTATTAACTCATCTACGTCAGTATTATATATATAGATAGATAGATAATGCCTCGTAGATACATGGGATTGGCTTACGCCTCACCTTACATCGCTGTCCTTTAAACCATTGTTTATAAGTAATATTTCCACAAAGTTTTCTAGGGTTCATGAGTATCAATGTAGGTTCCTTCAAATATAATTTCAACTAATGATTTCTATTGTACCGATGCATGATTTTATTGTATTAAATGCTTTTAAGTTGATTTGAGATTAGACTCACATAATTGCCCTAGTATATGGTGAACTATGATGATGAATAAAAGAGGACTTTGCCTATATTTTATGAAAATATTTATGTATAATTTATGGAAGTCCTAAATGAATGAATAAATGAATGTTGATGGAAGGATTTTCTCAGCTAATCATGAATTCTAGATGTGATAAGCACAATCTTACATTGATGAATTGAATGATCTATTTTAACTATGATGATTGTAGACAGAGAAATTTTATTGATCAATCCATATTAAATGTGGATTAAATCTTAAATTCATGATATATTGACCAAGTCAAATTATTGATTAATAAGGTTGGATTAATATTTAAGTTAAAATTTTATGACTTAATAAAAATCAAAATTATATTTGGGTTAGTCCATTAAGTTGACAAGATGAGCCCAACTAATATTCTTCAAGCCTAAGGTCTTCTAAAATTAATTGAAGACGAAAATACCCCTAAAACTCTAACTTACAACTATATAAAAGGGTCTTCATTAGACAAAGAAAAAGAGAAAAAGAAGAAGAAGAAAAGAAACAAGAAGAAGAGAATACAAAGAAAAGTTCTGCTCTTCAGTGGTGATCAACAAGTTTTCTGCATATAAAGGAGTTTTATCTCCAAGTTGTAAGCCGCAAGTTCCCATATTTCTACGATTGTGATTAAAGCTTGGCTCTAGATTCAGAATGAAATTTCAACAAGAACAAAGCAAAGCTTTTGAGTTGATGATTGTGAAGATAAGAATCAGAGAATTACATCTTTTTTTTAGATTTTTATAAAGATTGTAACCTTCACACAAATTCTTGAAATACAAATATTGTTGTTTGCCTCTATATTTCTTTTCTTGATTTATTATTTTTCAGGAATGAAACTTAGTCGCTTACAAATTAGCACGCCCAGTGGGACAATGTTTACCTCTCATCTCTTCTCTTCACAAAAAAAAATTCAAGAACACTGAGACGACTTCCAAAAAGGTCAACTCGAAATCCGCATTCGCAAAAAAAAAAGTATTGGATCCAAATTCTGATCTGTTTAAAGTTACAAGAAAATTATCGATACGACCGCAATGGACATCGACTTTAAATCTGATGTTTTTGAGGATATTGACTCCGCAAATGGCTTGAAAATTTTCATGATGAATGTGGCCCAAATCAGGAGTAAAACTAAAATGTTGGGACAACAAGCGCTTCAAGCGCCACCTAAATCATCTCCTGTTTATTATTTGTCTTCTCCAAAAGAAGAGGTATCCTCTCCGTATGTTCCAGAAAAAAGGGAAAGCCATCGCTGAGGTAGTAGAAAGAGTGTTGGATCGACTAAGACTGTCACAAGAATGATATCGTTAGTCTAATGATCCCTTCGTACATGAAGATGATTATGTCTTAAGTGCTAGATCTGCTACGATCTTCCCTCATGTTATTTCTCAATCCAAGCTATATCCTAGAGATGTTCTGCACTATTCTTCATCCTCTATGGTGGTTATGCAAGCGATGGTAATTGAAACTTTCACCATAGAAGAACAACTTATGAATTTGACAAAAGCGATTGAAGGCCTGTCAAAATACATCAAAGGTTAAGACGCCCAAATTACTAAGTTGACAAATATGATAGAGAATATGAAGGAGGGAGAATCCACTTGTTTATGTATGGAGGTTCTTGAAATGCAAGAGGAAAGAGAGCCTTTTGCAAAATAAGAAACAGCAGTCAAGGAGTTTCAAGTGTCTGCTGAAGGTCTACATCCCGTTGACCAATTGAAAGGCTTCTTTCATGGAGACTATCAAAGATAAGTCAGAGCCTATATCTAAATCTCCATTCACAAATGTAAAGCCATATTTTCGAAGAATTGATAACCTAAAGATACATGCTTCTTATCAGCCTCCTAAGCTGCAACAATTTGACGGCAAGAAAAATCTAAAACAACATATAACACACTTTGTCGAAATTTGCAATAATGCTGGAACATATGATGATCATCTTGGTAAGAAATTTGTTTGATCACTCCCGAGAATTTCTTTCGACTGGTACAAAGATCTTGAACCTGGTTCCATTGATAGTTAGGAGCAAATGGAGCAACAATTTCTTAAGAGTTTTTATAGCACAAGACGTGTTGTGAGCACGATGGAGCTTACCAATGCCTGCCAAAGGGATAATGAGCAAGTCATTGACTTCATTGACCATTGGAGGAGCTTGAGCCTTAACTGCAAAGATCACCTTAGCGAAACTTCTGGGATCGAAATATGCATCCAAGGTATGCACTGGGATATTCGCTACATAATGTAAGGCATAAAACCTAAAACATTTGAAAAACTAGCAACTCGTGCTCATGATATGGAATTGAGTATTGCCACAGATAGAGATTAAGGGTGACTCTACTTTGAGCCTCACATAGAAAATATACATGATAGTGAGGACGAGGGCAACATTTCATCCGAAATTGAAATTGAAGAGTCTATGTAAGTAGAAATGCTCCTCGACGCATGAGCATAAAATGCATGTTATGAAACTCATCAAATTTGAGCTAAGTCTTCAAGTAGTGATGCTTCTAAAATTCAAGCAAAGTTCGACAAATTTGAACTAAGTCTCCAATATCATGAAGTTCTCAAACTCAGTCAAAATCTATAAGTTTCAAAGCTCATCAAAGTCGAGCAAAGTCTTCAAGTCAAATGCTCCTTGACGCACAAGATTAAAATGCATGTCATGAAGCTCATCAAATTTGAACTAAGTCTTTAGTTTTGAAGCTCCTCAAGTTTGAGCTAATTCTTCAAGAGTAAAGATCATCAAATTCGAGCTAAGTCTTTAAGCTACTCTATAAAATGAGTTAAATCTTTAAGTTATTACTCTTGGTCTGCATGATTTTAAATTTGTATGACCAAAAATAATTTTATTAGGTTTAAAACCTCAAAATAAGTGGTCAAGGCTAAATATATTTTATTGCTTCTAAAAATTACAAGAGTATTTATACATAAACAATGATAAGAAAAAAAATTGATGTGCCACGCATCTTGTACAATAGGAAGAAAGAAAATGAGATTGAACACCAAAAAGTGACTTGCCAACTCATTTTAAATGTCTCTATCAAGCTTGCATCATCTCTTCATCAAACATCTTCACTTCAAATATTCTCATAAATCGACACAATTATACACGAGCCTCTATCTTCAGCATGGGGGCATATTTTGAAGTATGATTTGTGAAGTTGATGTATCAAGTAGTTGCTATCCAAAATTAGGACAAACTACACTAAAATCTCTTTCCTTCCAAAGCCGAAATCCAAGAGGAAGAGACACAAAGTGTAGTTTATCATCAAAGCCACAATTAAAGTGAAAGAGACACAAAATGTTGTTCATCACCAAAGCCGCAACTTCAGAGAAAGAGGCATACAATGCGGTTCATCATTAAAACCGCAACTATAGAGGAAGAAGCACACAATGTTATTCATCACCAAAGCCGTAACTACAGAGAAAGAAGTATACAATGCGGTTCATCGCTAAATAAATAACTCCAGAAAAATAAAAAAAAAAGGATGCAACAAGGGTATTTGTCACCATCAAAGCCACAATTGCTAAAAAAAAACATCAAGTATGGCTCGTTGACAAAACCACGACTACAAATCAAGATATACCAAGTGGTTCATCATCAATTTTGAATCACCCTCATATATTTTTTGGTTTGATACTGAGACTGTATCCAGTCTATTGTGAATCTATACAAAAAAATATGAAAAGAGTGATGTATTTTACGATGCCAATAGCACGAAGATTCAAATCCACATGGTGAAAAGTGCGGCTTATGCTCTAGCACATGATGGCTACTGTCCTACTGGCATAAAGATTTTGTATTTTTCTCCCTCCATGTGGATGATAGCAGAATTCTCAATCAATACAGAAATCAATATGCGGCTCTTCGGCGAAACACGAAGAAGTGAATTCATGAATGTCGTCCGAAGTCACACCAAAGTTGATTGTATAGCTAAATTTTCAAAAAATTAATTTTGGTCCTTTGCTAAGGAATTTAGCTTTAATCTTTGGAGATGTTGTAGATATTGAAGTCTATTTTCTATAGAATCAAGCTGTTCATCGTTCGAACGCTCCTACACCAACATACAGACGTTTTGATGAGACTCCATAAGCTATAAAAAAAATCCGATCTGGAGAAGCAAAATAAAAAATTGATTCCTGACAATTGAGAAGGATTTTGACATTACTCTTTGTACATATTGTAGATTTATGAGTCTAGATTCTAAAAAATCAAACGGATCATGATTTCGATATTTTTACAACAAGATATGAATTTTCTACCGCAGGTGTGCTGAGTTGAAAAAAAGTGACGAAAATTAGAAGATAAATATCACTTAATGGAAATGGATCTGATTGAGCTTGACGATACCGCAAATCGACAATTAGCCTCCATGGGAGTATGGATATTCTTCGATATCAAAAGTACATAAATTGTTTCCCTACAAATTATAGAAAATCCATAATTAAAATCAAATCATAGTAAAAAATTTCATAGGAACCAAGTTATGGAAAATTCCATAGGATTCAAGTTATGAAAAATTCCATGGGATTCAAGTTATGAAAAATTCCATAGGAACCAAGTTATGGACAATTCCATAGGATTCAAGTTATGGAAAATTACATAGGAATCAAGTTATGAAAAATTTCATTTGAGTCGAATTATGGAAAATCTCCATTGAATCAAATATGGAAAGTTTTGAAAGACTTCCTACGAGAAAAATATATTTGATTCATGAATACTTCAAGCCTTGTCTTTAAAGGTTCGACAAGTCAAGCACCCCGACAAGAATTGAAGTAGGGGAGTTTGTAGACAGAGAAATTTTATTGATCAATCCATATTAAATATGGATTAAACCTTAAATTCATGATATATTGACCAAGTCAAATTATTGGTTAATGAGGTTGGATTAATATTTAAGTTAAAATTTTATAACTTAAATAAAATTCAAATTATATTTGAGTCAGTTTATTAAGTTGACAAGATGAGCCCAACTTATGTTCTTCAAGCCCAAGGTCTTCTAAAATTAATTGAAGATCAAAATACCCCTAAAACCCTAACTTACAACTATATAAAGGGGTCTTTATGAGACGAAGAAGAAGAAGAAGAAGAAGAAGAAGAAGAAGAAGAAGAAGAAGGAGAAGGAGAAGAAGAAGAAGAAGGAGAAGAAGAAGGAGAAGGAGAAGGAGAAGGAGAAGGAGAAGGAGAAGGAGAAGGAGAAGGAGAAGGAGAAGGAGAAGGAGAAGGAGTAGGAGGAGGAGGAGGAGGAGGAGGAGGAGGAGAAGAAGAAGAAGAGTTCTGTTCTTCAGTGGTGATCCGCAAGTCTTCCGCATACAAAGGAGTTTTGTCTTCAAGTTGTGAGCCGCAAGTTCCCATATTTCTGCGATTGTGATTAAAGTTTGGCTCCACATTCGTAGTGAAATTTCAACAAGAATAAGGAAAAGCTCTTGAGTTGATGATTGTGAGGAGAAGAATCAGAGGATCACATCTTTTTTTAGATTTTTATAAAGATTGCGACCTTCGCACAAATTCTTGAAATGCAAATATTGTTGTTTGCCTCTATTTTTCTTTTGTTGATTTATTATTTTTCAGGAATGAAACTTAATCTCTTACAATGATCTTTGTAATACTTTGTAAGTTAGAAAGTCGGATTAGGGAAAAGCCGCAAAAAATCTCATTTGAGGTCTGCTATTTACAAGCATCATCTACAACTCGTGATTGGGATTAAGGGTCGTTGATGGGCCTAGTGGTTGGGCCAGTGACTCTGGAAAATTCTGGAAATGTGGGGTTAGTTGTACAAAGCCCAATTACGGGACATCGATGGGTTTATGAATCGTAGTCGTGAACTGAGATTCTGAAGGATGGATTTTGGGGTTCAACAGGACAAATGTATTATACGAGTCATACTTCGATTTACAGATCCTATAAGTATGTAATACCCCATAAAATTACCGAAATGCCCCTAGAATGTATCGTGCGCATAACTTATCTTTTAAAGCTTCAGTGGAAAATCCTCGATCGAATTTACGATCAGTGCAAAAAATCAAGTGGGAAAATGGTCTCGACCCGACTTAAGAGCAACCGGGTCAAAAACATTTTTCATAAGTTTGATCCAAAACAGTGAGGGTGTGCGACAGGGCCGCGACACGGACCCATCGTGGACCCACACTTAGTTCTTTTTCAATTTTTTGACGAGGGTTAAAATTCCCAAAATACACTGGTACGCGATGGGTCCACATTGTGGACCAGTGTAATTTTGGTGACGGGTTTTCTTTTAAATTCGAGAAGGGTATTTTGTGTATTCTCAACCTATTCTAATACCCCAAAACGTGTTTTTAAGTCTTAAATTCATACGAAAGGGGTTCTGCCGCGACGTGGACCCATCGTGGACCCACACTTAGTTCTTTTTCAATTTTTCGAGGGGGGTTGAAATTCTCGAAATACACTGGTACGCGATGGGTCCACGTCGCAGACCAGTGTAATTTTGATGACAGATTTTCTTTTAAATTCGAGAAGAGTATTTTGTGTATTTTCAACCTATTCTAATACCCTAAAACGTGTTTTAAGTCTTAAATTCATACGAAAGGGGTTCAAAACAAATAATTATCTTAAGACTAAGCGTAGTTCTGAGAGAGGAGAAGAAGAGAGGGTTGAGGGTTTCAAAGTACAGGGCCAAGTTCTTGAAGAAAGTGGGAAAACTCTCCAATCCCAGGTATGTAAAGGCTACCCAGAACATGGAATTGTTCTTCCATGTTCCCTAATACGTGTAGCAGGAGGATAGTTGATCGTTGAGAAGTCTTGAATTTTAATTCTTGAAAATGATCTTGAAATCTATCTTTAATTTCTATATATTATCTTAAATTGATGATCATCATACTTTATTAACTGTTTACATGTATCATTGTATGATTGTATATCTAAATTGTATGATTTCCTAGTTAAATGCTTCAAGAATGAATTTAGGGGTAATGTCTAGAGCCTTGAACGTCTGAATATGCCGATTGTTGGAGTCTGAGTCCTGAGATGAGTGTATTGATGGCTGAAATGGATGGAATTAGGCTTTTTGGAGTCTAAATGAGGTTGAACCTTAGTTTTGAAGGAATAATCCTACTCTTTGAGTTGATAGATGATGAGATGAGATGATGTTCTTGCCCGTAGAGGTTGGGTGATGGAAATTCTTGATGTATTGATAGACTTATGAGCATGTTGAGTCCTGGGAGGAGTATTAGCACCAAAATGGGTAAGAGTGAGTCCCACTCATACTCATTAACTATGTGGCCAGCGTAGGAGAGGATTGGACCGTGAAAGCGGATGTTTCCTTTGCCCCCAAAGGGCTTGATAGACTTCTTTTGGGATCCCCGATAGACTCGTTCTTTACCCCAGTAAGGTACTGAACGGATATGGAAATGAGATCTCTTCGTTGTATCATCACCGGCTCATAGGTGGTGGTTATTGGTTATAGAAACTCCCAGATAGGTTTCATGTTTATAGTACTCAGAGGCTGATGTGATTGTGTGAGGTCTTGATGGATAGTGATGTGATGAGGTCCCGTTCCTTATTTTGAGTTGAGGATGAGTGGGGGATGAGCTGATTGTCATTGTTATCACTTACTTTAGCCCATTTTACATACAGTACATTCCACGTACTAACGCCTCTTTGGAGTTGCATCATTTTATGATGCAGATTCTATAAACGGAGGACTTCAGCAGCCGAATCGTTGAGGTTCAGAGATTCTTGATTTCAGATCGTCGTGAGTCCTCCCCTGCATTCGAAGGATGGTTATTTCTTTAGTTTTATTTTATTGTTTTCTTTGATTGTGGTAGCCATGGCCTATTATGGTACCTCCTTAGACAATAGTTATAGAGGCTTCATAGACATAGACGTATGATGGTTGATGTTTGGGGTTCTTATCTCCCTTTCTCTTCTTTATACTGAGATTGTCCCTTTTTTCTCGTATTCCTTATGATAGACTGGGTTGATACTTTATAGCTCACTAATAGTTTGTTATTTCTTCATTATCTTCCGCTATTGAATTGATTGAATGAATGCAATGAGACTAGGTGATTCGCTTGGGGACGAGCAATAGTCTCCGAGTGCCAATTACGCTTAGGTACCCTCCCAGGACGTGACAAAGTAGTTCTTGGAACTTGGAGAAAATTTTAAGCATTTTTGGGTCAGTCTACAAGGCCCTGTTTATGAACTGTACTTTGATTTATGAGTCATCATATTAGGTCGTAGTTTGATCCAAGGAAATTCAGGTCTCAGAACTTTCAAAAAATGAACAGGTTGAGTCCCTTTCCATGGGTCATAGATGGGTCTATGGCTCATGGAATCAGTTCATATTTTCCTCAGTTAATTTTTAGGGAAGGTGGTTTATGACATTTTCTCCTACCCTAAGTCCTAAACTACATCGTTTTTATCCCTAAACTATCCTTAGCAGATTACTTCTATCAAATTTACCCCAATTACATTTCATTCACCTAAAATCCTAAGTCTCACCTCCCAAGTTTTCTCAAGGCTTCTGTTAGAGATTTTCGTCAAGGGTTTTAAGCTTTGTTCTTTCAAATCTTGGTTTCTTTCATTTAATTAATCTGAGGTATGTGAATTTTTCACTTATGGGTACTTTTCACACAGGGAGCCCAATTAACTCTTCTCTGTTTCAACAAAGTTTAAGTATGATATTTAAGGGTTTTCGTGACTTGATTTCAAATGTATAAATTATGATGGATATGATGATTATCTACTCCATTATACATGATTTGAAATAAATTGCATGGAATTGTATGATTTTACAAGTTAATTTTTGTACATGTTACTTAGGGTTTGGGTTCCTTCAACTTTGATTCCATTGATCTTAAACTACATGATTATGTATGAAACTATCTTAATTACATGATTTTAAGACTATCGATTGTGAATCCATATTTTGCCCCAAGTTATAGCTCATGACATGATTATGGTGAATTCAAGAGGTTGAACATGTTTATGATTAGGGGATTTAGGATCCTTAAAAGTGACTTAAGATCCCCAAGGAGACTTAGGATCCTTAAAGGTGACTTAGAACCATAGTGTACTCAAGATTGATTGTAGTTAGTGATGATGGAAGGTTTACACCTGCATCGCTAAATTTATGAAAGTGCGATACTAGTATGAAAGCTATGAACTATGAGAATATGACAAGCTTATAAATATATGACTAGTATGATTTGTGAGATATGTGTTCCGTGGAATTTGACTTATAACCGAATAAGGCTTGGGGTAGGGGCTAAACCTATGAGGTCATTACATAAAGCTTCTAGTCTCATAACTACGTGTCGCCGTAGACAAGGGACATTTGTAGACATTAAAATTTTGTAGGATTCTACAAAATTACTCCTATTTTAATTAGGATTTCTTCGAGGCTATTCTACCCCAAACCTTAGTTCATGCCTATATAAAGGGTATTATATTCCCTTGAAAAGTCATCTCGAATATCCCCCAAATTATGGGGTATTCCTAAAGAGATCAAAATTTCAAATATCTCATAAATCCCGGGGATATTTATCAAGATATCAAAATATGGCTTGAGGAGGTCAAAATCATCCTACGTTCGAGAAATACACTACTAACACCCCTCGGATCATGGAGAAATCTAATGAGAGAAGAACCAAGAGAGTAACAGATTTGTACCTACATGTTTATCAACAAAATTTTATTTCTTCATATTTTATTTGTGATTGCAATTTATTTTTTTCTATCACATTAAAATTCATGGCAAACGATGAGATACAAGACAGAGTAAATGATAGACTAGAAATCCGAAGACGATACTAGATTCTAAATATTTTAGGTTAAGGAAGACTAAAGTAGATTACATGTAGTGCTATTTTAGTATCATATCACACAAGACAGATGGGAAGTGGCGATTGGGACAGAAGTCATTCCGAAGAGAGGAAGCTTAAAGTATTTTGGGTCTATAGTCCAAGAAAATAAATATATCGACAAGGATACCATACATCATATTGGAGCGAGGTGGATGAAAGGACTGCTTACAGTTCATTGTCTTATGCGATAAGAATGGGTCATCAAGACTTAAAGGTAAGTATCATAAAGTGATTGTTAGAACAACTATATTGTACGGGGTGGAGTGTGTGTTAGTCAAGAACTCACATTCAAAAGATGAAGTTAGCTAAAATGGAGATGCTTAGATGGATATGTGCACATATTAGAAGAGACAAAAGCAACAAAGATAGGGTACAGTGAGAGTAGCCTATGTGGTAGACAAGACATGAGAAGTGAGAGTATGATTGTACAACCATGGGAATAGGAGGAACATATATACCTAATAAGGAGGTGAGAGGGGTTAGTAGTGATAAGTTCGAGGAAAGGCAGAGGTAGATTGAAGAAGAACTAGGGAGAGGTGAATAGATATAATATGATACATCTTCAACTCCCTGAGGTCATAAACTGAGATAGGAAAGCTTAGAGGTTGAGAATTAGGGTAAATGATTAATAATTACTCGAGTGTTTTTTCGCTTCTTAGTGGTAGAGTAAGGTTCTAGTATAGAGATCCACTTTGTTCCTTTACTAGTATTATTATGAGATAAGTATACAAAACACGCCTAAACTATACTTTTTTTTTTTTGAGTTTCACATCTAAAGTATTGAAAGTTTGAGAAACACACCTAAACTATTACTTATTAGTTTGAGAAACACACCTCAGTGGTGTGTGTAACACACTCTCTCTTTTATTGGAGAAAACCTTGCCACATGGCATGCCACATAGATAAAAATTAAAAAGAAATATTAATATTAGTTAAAAATAAAAGATTAAAGTATAAATATTCTTTCCAAAAAATATTAAAATATTTTTCTCACCTACTCTACGGTGAGAGGAAATGGTGGGGTGGAGTAAGAAAAATATTTATATTTTATTTTATAATTTTTTTTGAAATAATAATATTTTAATATTTAATTTAACTAATATTATAATTTATTTATTTTTGCCAAAGTGAAATGTTTTTTCCATGAAGAGTGTGATGTGGTATTTCTTAAAAATAAAAGAGATTGTAACACACACCACGGTGAGAGTGGAATAAAAAATAAAAGTGTGTTTCTCAAACTAATAAGTGATAGTTTAGGTGTATTTCTCAAACTTCAATACTTTAGGTGTGAAACTCAAAAAAGTGGTATAATTTAGATGTATTTTGTATACTTATCTCTATTATTATCAATATGTCAACACTCTTATTATTGGATTTTGTTATTACTATTGTCGCTTTTACTTAGGTTATTCTAATATTTTACCGTCACAACTTTTTTTCTTCCAGATCTTATCATAACTTTGTACTCTTTTATTTCTTTCAAACCATGTTGTGAAAGACGAGAGTATCCAAAACAATACTTCTACCTCACAAAAGTAAGGATAAAGTTTGTTTAAAACCCGCTTATGGAACTATTTTGGGTATGTTGTTGCAGCAACCTATCTTTTCCCCCTAAAAACTCGTAGGATTTAGGTGTCATTCACCTCTACCACTTTTCAAGCACCCCGATGCTTGTATAAAGGTCCTTCAACTTGTAATAAGTTGATAAACCACCCAATTTATTAGATTAGAGGAAACAATTTTGAACAGCATTCTTGTCAGACCGTACAGGATAGTCCTACGTCCCAAGTAAAGAACTACCTAGACAATACAAGTAAATTGTACAACTATTACATTATGCCAGTCGACAAGGCACCTCATCTATCGAGGAGGAATGCACAATCAACTTTTTAGCCACCAGGCGGATGCCTGCAACCTGTTGATAGTCATATGAATCCACCGAGAAATATGCATCCAATAGAGTCCCTGGAATAATCAAGGAATTTAGTTCTGCCACATCAAACCTACTGAACATAAGCTTCTGTGATGTGGAAGACTCTTTCTGGTATATCTCTGTGACCCAGCGGCAGATATTACCATCTACAACAGTTGGTAAACTGCAAGTTCAAACACACTATAATATTAGTTTCGAAGCTTAATGAGGGATACTGATCAGTAAAAAGGCTTGCTGCTCTAGTGAGTGGAGCTGTGGAGGTGTGACTCGTGGGAATGAAAGCAGAGACAATATAATAATACATTTTCTGTGTAATATACCGCTCTTCTATCCTAATTTTCAAGATGAAGTATAAACTATGAAACTCTGAACTAGCCGTGCACTCAAAGCTCATCTATTACTCGTGCATCAGGTTCGAAAATCTGAAGACTAGCAACAAAAGCAGACTAGCCTCGCATTACAAAGCATAATGGCAAAAGGACACACCCAAGAAAGAACACAAGGTAAAATCTCTCATGGTTCCTAATAACAGGAAAATTAAGCAGGTTTCACTTATCCAGGAAGATCAGAACTTACTTTAAACGAATGGTAGGACAATTCATAAAGCCAGGCTTTCTGTTTACCACAGGCCTCCATTCTGACATGCTACCTGTATCCTCCCTTAACTTCTGAGCAAGATTATCAATGGAATCCAAAAGTTGGCATAACTCTGATGATGTATCCACCACAAAACTCAACCGTGGCCGACCAGCATAATCAACAAACCGTGTACTAATTCCAAACCGCACCTTCAGGCATCTAGAGAGAACTTGCAACTCAGCATTGTTGTACAAGATTTGTATCTTCTGAATTCCACGATGTAAGCGGGAAAGACTTAAGGAAACGGAAGACATTGAAATTTTATTTGGTTCTAAGAAGTCCGTGAAGCCAATGTAACCCCCTGTTGCAATTGACGCAGAAGAATCTTGAGAATATGAAACAGGTTCTTCTTCCATTTCATTTAACTGAATGGATTCCCTTACTTCTGCACTGAACTGGACTAAGTTAAAAGGGTCAGGCCTCAAGGAATTTGTTTCAAGATCTGGTAACTCCTCCACATTTCTGTTCACAAGCGGATGTATTGGATTGTCTGATTCTATGTGAGCCTCCGCAACAGATTTCATAGGACTTCCTATCTTGACACTTGATGAAGGTGTATCTGTACTCAAGCCCATCCCATCTGGAATAGTATTTCCATTAGTACGACTTCTTATAGCAGCATTAGAAGACACCCAACTGTTCTCAGTTAACATGTCAGGCAGGCTGGATTCCTGCAAGTACAATAATTTAGCTATTCAACCCATGGCAAAGTTCAATAGTCTGTCCTGACCAGAAGAACTTTTAGAAATGATAATGAATTGTTAATATATATCCTCATAAGATGCAGTGACATGGCCTTGCAGTTCTTGATTGAATAGTGTCAAACTGCTATATCTAAAAGCTTAATTGTAGGACAAGTGACATTTTTATCATCTATTTTAGATATTCACACTGCTCCTTGTGTGCAGGTTGATCTTTTTTCTTGGACTAAACATGTGAAAATATTTTTTTTTAAATGAAATTTGACCTCCAGATCTGATACCATTTGAACAGTGCTAATATTCAAAAGTTTAAGTTGTTGGCAAGATAACACTTTTATTTTGCTTCAGATCAGCTACAATTCACTTGATCAGTTCTTAAGCTTTATTTATTGGCTAGTCAAGTACACGCATGTCCAAAATATTAAAGTAGCGAAAAATAAGAATGCTGAGATAGATGTTTGAGGATACTAGGAGTGATAGGATTAGGAAGAAAGATTATTCGAGACAAGGTATAGTGGCCTCCGTGGTGGACAAGATGAAGGAGGTGAATCTGAGATAGTTCGGGCATGTGAAGAGGAGAGGCATGGATGCGCTAGTGAGGAGGTGTGAAAGTTGGCAATGGTGTGTATGAGGAGAGTTGAAGGCAACCGAATAAGTATTGGTGAGTGGTGATTAGGGAAGACATGGCACACCTGCAGCGTACCGAGGATATGACCCTAGATAGGAAGATACGAAAACCAAAGGTTACAACAAAAGGTTAGTAGCTACTTGAGCATTGTCTAGTTTCCTTATTGGAATTGTTATAATAACTCTCCTAATTTCTTCGTCTTTGATTTTATTATTACTTGACGTCTCCTTTTTTTTTTGTTACCATGTTATTTGTTGTTGCTACTGTTCTTTTATCCTTTTATTTTTAGCATTTCTTCTTAGCTACTGTATTTCCTTTTGGTTCTTGATTATGATATCCTTTACTTGAGCCAAGGGTATATAGGAAAGAGTCTATACCTTCACAAGGTAGAAGTAAAGTTTTATACACACCACCACCCCAGACCCCACTTGCGGAATTACACTGGTAAGTCATTCTTTTAATAAATATGCAACTACCTCTAAAGCCCTTTGCAAGTCTAAATTGGACAGCCTGTCAAAAATGGTAGCCGTAATGGCAATCAGAGGCACAGCATCTGCATTGCATAGCTTAACTGAAAGGCTTGCATTAATCTTATTCCAGTAATGAATCAGCTCCTCCATCCCATAAATTTTCATGAAAACCATTAAAAATTATAACACAAACTTTTCCATCATATTCTACATTTGATGCTGAATTCTACCATGACAGTTATCAGTTTAGGAAGCCAATCGACGCTTCAGCCGAGAAAGAAGGAAAATTGCAAAGAAAGACTTGTGGTAGGATATCAGAAGACAAGGGGTGAGATTTTTCCAGCTGCAAATCCATACTTTCTCTCGATGTAAGATTTTTCTCTTTTACTTTTTCCCTCTTCTTTTAGTGTTGGGGTAGAGGGTGGAGGAGGGGCTAACCAAGTATAAGGTTACAAGAAGGGAAGCTATACTGATCTCATGCTTTATGAGCTTGATTTCTAGTTCTCGGGTTTTAGGTGAGCCATGCAACTTAGATTTCATTGATCATACCAAACATTCTACAATTTGACATAGACATGAAAAAAATTAGAGAAAAACACTTCCTTTAGATTTGTGCACCGTAATATCTTAACACATATATGCATGACTATACGGATAAATAGAATAAAAGAAAATAATGCAATGAGAAGAAAAAACAAAAGCATGTGGAATTGGTTCAGCTGAACAGTGTAACTACGATTTTCAAAGTTTGAGACTCATTGTTAGCATTAGCAAACCTAGACTTGAAGAAATAAAAAGCAAAAGTACGACAATGAGCAACCTACCAAAAACAAGACAGTTGCACAGTACTTTAGTACTTCAAAATTCATTCGGACATCATCCAAACTCCTGAAAAGTAGAATGCCAACGTTGAGACAATGAAAAATATCCCCAAAGCTTGCAGTTCAAACTGCATGAGACAAAACCATCTAAATCACCTACAATAGCACAGATTGTGTTTCCTTTATTGGCAAAGATGAGCAACACATCTCTGGGTTATTTGACAGTTAACTACAACCAAAATCTGTTGACATTATCAAGAGTGAACATCTCACACACACCCCAGGGCCTTAAAGCCAAACTAAATAAACAAAATCAGAAGTAGAGGACTGTTATGTCAGAACTAACTAAAAGTGAGAAAAGACATGAACCAAAAAAACACAAACATATTCAATTTTGCTTATCAAGTCATATTGAGCAAGACCTAACTGGCTGAAAAGTTCCAAGAAAATACAATAACACCCTATCCTGTATCTCCAGTCCCCTCAAGTTGGTTAATAGATAAAACAGACCTGGTCCACGGGGATATTCCATTCTGATACAAAAAAAAGTTCCAATAGCAGAGTTCCCATCACCTAGTGCACTTAGTATGCTAAGGGACTATTTAATTACAAGCTGAAATAAAGGACAGCTTGGTGCACAAAGCATCCCACGTTAGCATTTAGCAGGGTCCAGGGAAGGACTGCACCCCAAGAAATGCTTCTTCTTAATTTGCCTAAGTTGTTTCTTCACTTTATACAAAGTATGCTTCTTCTTAATTTGCCTAAGTTGTTTCTTCACTTTATACAAAGTGCTTCTATTGCATAATATGGAGGAACGCCTTAGGTATTCCACACTCTATTTATTTTTATTTTATTTTTATATTGGTTGTTAATATAATTATGTTGATAAAAAATGTTTTATTTAATCAGAATTGAGACTAAATGGATGTCTATTTAATTTTTTGATAATTTTAATTATCCTGAAATGTAGTTGCTGAAGTCAATATTATCAAAACCAAATGCAACCTAGATTAATATTATATCATATTCCTTCATTATAACGGAGCATTTTAGTCAATTGTATCTTACTTGACACTTTTTATAAGATACTAACCAAATACATGAGAAGTTCATTAAAAGGATGATGACTTTGTCAAGGGTTATTCTCTATTAACCAAACACAGAACAAAGCCTTGTATTACTTTGACTTGATGGCCTTGATACTTTATCCACAGACAAAGCATGCCCATGTTGAGAATAGCTAAAGAGCATTAAGATTTGGTTGCAACTAAAGGAGGAGGAAATGAGTTTTAAGAAAAGAGAAAACACTGTTACCTATGTGTTTGCTGTCCAAGGCCAAAATAAGTAGCAAGAGAGGCCATCTGCAAACAGAATGCAATCAAATCATCATTCGAAGTTTTAAACATTACAACTGATATCACGTGTACCCTGTGACATTTCTTGGTGCTACACAACACGTTTCCAGATGTACAATGGACTGCAATAGCCTCCCCTATTAGCAAAATTGGCCTATCTTTTCCTTACAATTACTCTCCAATCCTATATATGGAAACATCCACATATGACAAATAGATCTGAAAGAGGAAACATCTATAAACTTCTCCTTCACAGAAGACCAGACGTTTTGTCGTCTACGTTGGTTGATTATACGCGAAAGGAAGACTCCTATATTGTTTTAGTTCCTACTTCTCAAAATAAAGCTGAAAAAACCGTGAAACGGAAGCATACAAAAATGAAGGCACAGCATGAAGAATTTGCAGTCCTGGGGAATTCATCTTCTAATTTGGCATAAGAACGCACTGACCAGATTACATCACAAATAGAAACCCTTTATCTGTACACAAGTACCAGGAATATAAAAGGCAATACTATAGTTTAAATTTAGTTCTAACATAAATACAAACCAATATTAGAAGGCTGATTGTAGTGAGATTGACAATCATAAATTCGTGTCAAAATGTGTTGCTTAGCTTATTACCCTGACATGTACATAATTGACTTAGGTTTGGGAAATATCATAACTTTGAGTACTCCGAAGGGTCATCAGTGTTTCCCAGGTGAAGGCAAAAAAACTAACAATTCTCTAACGAGTGAGAACTCTTGAAGGCAACTGTTTATTACGAGTAAACTTAACTCACTTGCCTACTTTTTCTTGAAGAAGAGGGAATGAATTGCTATACCTTCATGTTACCAGCTCTCCTTCCAAATCTTTCAGTCAACAAAGCAAGTGTATCAATTGTTCCCTTAGGTTCTGGTGCAGCCCTGTTAATTCCAGCAAATGCCTCCCGAATCCTTGGACAATCGAATTTCAGTATATTGTGGCCCGCCCATATCCTCCCTACACAAATAACATCCTCATAAATTGGAGGGACCATATTCCCAACAGAACCAATAATAGAAATAAAGGACACAGAATGTGAGAAAATATATTTTAGCATCCAGAGTTATACGTAGTTGGTATAATGATATTCTGCTCTAAAATTCTGAAATCCGAAAGTGAGAAAAGGAAACTTAATATGGTGTAGTAAACCACGTAAAAATCAGTCCACCAAGATTAAAATGCAAATGAGCTCAGACAGAGTTTTGGCTAATGATAATAACCATGGAGAATGTCAAAGACTTTGTCGGCGACGTGAGGGAATGAAGGGGCACAAGTGACGGCGTCTCTGGTAATTCCATTGCAGCAAACAGAAAGCGTGGTAATAAGAGAGAGGTCGGAGGGTCGTACAAGGGTGGAGTAACTGTGTAGCTCAATAAGCTTCTTTGGGCAAACAAGAATGGCCCCAAATTCCAAGAGCGCATATCCTTGTCCTGTTCTTGTGGGTATAGTTGTCTCCACGTCGAAAAATACTATCTCCGACCTATCTTCCATGGTTTTCATGTAAATTTCTTATTTGATGAGATACACCAAAGACTGCATATATAAACCTCCTCGGGTATTGCTTCGGTGGAGGGTTTTGAAGCGTGGGGATGAGGGTTTGGGTTGTGCTTTACATATGGACCAAGGAACTCTTTCACACGACACGCACAAATGTAAATATTTGTATTAATGTGATATTTTTAATATTCAAAGTAGGTGCTCTTTTTAGTTGTCGCCCGTGTCTTATAATTTTTGAAGTTCATACTATTCATCTAACATAATATCAATAAAAATTTAAGACACTTTTTACTAATTATACCTGAAAGATAATGTAGATCGTTCATGTAACCAAGATAAGCAATCAAAATCTAATTAGATACATGTCTTTTGTTTATGAGATGAGATACTTGATACTTTCTTTTATACATAAACTAGTCACATGTAAATATTTGTTATTCTTTTTATCAATTTATGTGACATATATAGAATTTAGAGAGTCAATATAGGATCTACACAAAATGACTCTTTAAACTGTCTGTGCTTTTTTTAATTGTGAAGTAGCAGTTACTCAATGCAACTTTCGACGCTCATCATGGGTCATCCGGAAATAGTCGCGCTATGTTTTTAAACATAGGGGTCAGGCTG
>JAABOM020000012.1:13553357-13589311 GCA_011800125.2 Solanum clarkiae | reverse complement strand
AAATTAATTAT
Organism: Solanum clarkiae; assembly: GCA_011800125.2. Lineage (NCBI taxonomy): Eukaryota > Viridiplantae > Streptophyta > Magnoliopsida > Solanales > Solanaceae > Solanum > Solanum clarkiae. Next base: position 13,589,300 of record JAABOM020000012.1, on the reverse strand, counting down.
CTTAATTTTATTATAAATTATTTTAAAATTAATTATTTCACTTTGATATCGCGAAGCTCATTAATTGATCTAATTTAATTCTTCATGTATTTAAATTCAATCCTGCTATTTTCTTTTGCCAAACACAAGACCAATAACATCATTGCAGCCCACACCTAATTTTAACTTTTTTTTTCTAACTTTTCTTTTTCATATGAGACCCACATGTTTCCCATACTCACCAAATTCTCCCTCTTTCTTCTCACCCTCACACGCTCCTCCACATTTTTTCATTTTTTTTTCTTTTCTTCAACAACCCTATCAACCCTTCTCCTTTCTTCTTCAACAACAAAACAAGAACACTGATGAAAAAAAAAATTCCAACATTCGGATTTTTGAATTTCGAATTCAAATTCAAGATTTTTTTTTCATTTTTCGACCCCAATTTTTCCTATAAATACCCCCTCTTGAATCTGTAAATGAGGAGGATTTTTGGTGAGCTTCCTCTCCAAAATACAAGTTTTTACAGTTTGTTCTTGTTTTCTCATTCCATAATCCATAGTTTAAAAAAAATCAAAAAGTATAATCTTTATTCCATTTTTAGTTCATAGTAAGTGGGGTGGTATCGCTCAAGCTCGAATCTCAATTCGATGCCCCGAAAAAGGTAAACTCTTTTTCTGGTACATCGTCTGTTTCAGCTATAAATGTTGTTGATTTAGCTGTAATCTTTTTCATTATTGATTTTGTTTCGGTAGCTTATCGTTTTATTTCAGTCGAGCATGGAGTTTATGTAAAGTTCCTACTATTGCCTTTTGTTATTTCCGGCATGTTTCTTAAATATGTTCCCTCTGTTTCATTTTTTTCTTTTATTACTATTATCTTTTCTATTGATAGATATTAATTCATACTCTTCTTCTTTGCATGTGACATCTATCCGAGTCTATGTAGGACTCCACCCCTGTATCTGGGGTCGGCCTCAGGTCATTTTACGTGATAGAAAAGCTGCATTACAGTTTTTGTGGGCTAAAACGTCACTGTTTACACTGATATACATCATGTATACAGTGACATGATATTAAAAATAGGCAGAAAATTCGAGTCTTCAGCACGAAAAGTTCAAGGTGGCTGAAACGTTTGAAATATAGGTAGAAGAGAGGATATATACACTGATATACAATGTATATACGTTTCTGATATACAGAGGCGAAAAGAGCTTAAGGGCCTATTATTTCAGCAACCTTTTGTTGGGCAAGGGGTCAAAACTCAAGCTTTGGAACAACTGCAGTTGGACTACATTTTATGGGCCAGGCAGGCCCAATTATTTATTAGAAGTTAGGACAAGGAATTTGGGTCTATCAAGCCCAAATGATTTATATTCTTCCCCTTTTACTTGATTGTTTTATTTATTTGTCATTGCCTGATTCTAACTCTAATAGTTTTTTATTTAGTTTTAATCTAATTAAAGTCCCCAAAAGTCAAACCATTTGTGTTAGTCAAAGATTGATTTTTGTGATTTTTAATTCGAACAATGCATTTCTAAGTCTTTTCAATACTTCAAATATGTTTGTGAAAATTCTTTATTTAGATTTTTTCAAGTTTTATTTTAGACATTGATCTTTTCAAAAGTTAGTCAAATAATTTTAAAATCGTCGGATAACCGCGTGTTAGCGGTTATTTTAAGTGCTAATACCTTCTTAAAATAGTAATAAGAACCCTTACTCATTTCTCTGAAATTTTAGGACTTTTCTGTTAGGGTCTTAAAATTATTTTAAGTTTTCTTAATTTCTTTAAAAAATTAAGTGGTGACTCTGTTTTCTTATTTTTTGAAAAAATTTGATTTTCTCTTCAATTAATTAAGTTTTTAAATCAATTTTTTCTTTTAAAGCCATTTTTCATGATTAACAATGACGAAATCGACACAACCATAGAAATGATGAATGTAGAAATAATAGAAGACGAATTTGAGATAGATGATGCCTTGAGAAACGCGAAAAAATGGTATGAAGAGAATACAAGTGCAACATTTAAATGTAAAGGGTGTAAGTTAAAAGCAATGAATTTAATAAAGATAGAATTATACTTTAAAAAATGTGAATTTAGAACAGGTAACTTAGGATATAGAGAACAACAAAAATCCAAACAAAACTAGATAACCTTGAGAAAAATCAATAAAATAAATGATAGTGATAAAAAAATAAAATTGGATTCGATTATAAGCCAAAAAGAATTTATGGAATCTACTAGTTCTAACCCTTTCCAACGAACGACACAGCAACATACAGTAGATACGAGTACCGAGAATGCACCACGAAGAAGAGTCTTTAGAGTAAATCCTGAAATAATAACAGCAAATGTAAAACCAGTAGGAAAAAGAATGCTGGTTGAAGAACCAATTAAATTACAAGAAGGAAGTAACAAAGGAAAAATACTAAATATAACTGCTCACGACCCACAAATATGGAACACAGTCATAGACCTCTGGAAAGGAATAGTTGTAGCAGACTATATAAAGACATATCAAGATACAAACGCAGAAACAATGTATAAATATATGGAGACTTTCTTAGGAGAATTGGCGAAAATGCTATGAGAAGCTTATAAGTCTAATTTTTCACAAGAATTTCAGGCTCTAGTAAATATGAGAACTAATCCTTATAATTTTACTAACAAGATATATAGTTTGATAACGGGAGAAGACCGGAATAGTGGATTAGTAATACTACAAAGAAATGCTCTAATAAAACTAGAACAATTAAGTATTACAAGTTGGTTCTATATAAAAACTTTTCTAAAAGATTATTATTATTATTGTACAATTAGTGAAAATTCATTTGACGAAGAACTAGAGAAGAAGCTATTTAATAAATTATCCAAAGCTTGGGTCAAGAAATAGAAGAAAGATGGTATAAAAGAGGAGTAATCCAAAATTCGAATGTTAGATGGTCAATAGGACATAGGGTGCAACATGTAATAGAAATACTAACCGAAAAATGCACAAATATACAAATTAAAAATCAATTAAAGCAAAATAAGATGAGTTTCTGTAAAAACATAATATACTACTCAAAGCTACGATAAATACCAAAATCGAAAAAGACACTATAAAAGAAATAGACCACATTATGCAAATACATATCATAAAAGAAAATACTACCTAAGAAAGTAATCAGCTAGAAAATCATATCAAGATAGAAATAGACACGTTAGAAAATATAGAGCTGATAGAAACTATAGAAATAAATTAGAATGTGTTACTTGTGGTAGCATAGAACATTTGGCGAACGTATGTCCAAAGAGAAATAATAGTCAAACTAGAAATTCACAACTAATAGAAGATTTTCAAGAACCATTAATAAATGTAAACGAATATATGTCAATGAAAGTACATATTCTGTTGTTAGTATAGAACTGGCCCACAATTAGACTCTTCTGACTCAAAACAAGAAGAATTAATAAACAAAATAGGACTAGAAAGAGAAAACCTAGATTTAGAAGAAATACAAGCAAACACAATGGTAAATATTTTGCAAGAGTGTAATCATGAATTTGAAATGAATAAAGGGATAGATAGTAATCAATGTACTATATGTAAATGGTACCCAATTAGAGAAAAGAGAGTAAAATGTAAATTATGCTACATGAAGAGATGCATTGCATGTATAGAAGACATGCTAAAAATCAAGATAATAAAAGAAGAGGAATACAAAGAAGAAAGAAATTAGACCGCGTCTTTAAGAATAATGATATTAGAAACTAGAGTAAATAAGCTAGAACAAAGAATAAGAGCCCTAGAAAAAGGAAAGGAAAAAGTGGACGAAGACTGGCAGCTAGAACCTACACAAGAAACAGAGTTAATGAACATAGAGACTTGCGAAGCGCTAATATATAATGAAGATAAAAAATTTACTACAGTAAAAATACTAGCAAGGCTCAAGATAGGAGACGTAGAGATAGAAACTCTAGCATTAGTAGACATGGGATGTACCCGATGCATATATATTATGTTATTAGTATAAAACTGGCCGAGAGACCACAATTAGACTCTTCTAACTTAGAACAAGAAGAATTAATAAACAAAATAGGACTAGAAAGAGAGAACCTAGATTTAGAAGAAATACAAGCAAACACAATGGTAAATGTTTTGCAAGAGTGTAATTAGGAATTTGAAATGAATAAAGGGATAAATAATAATCAATGTACTAAATGTAAATGGTACCCAATTAGAGAAAAGAGTAAAATGTAACTTATGCTACATGAAGGGATGCATTGCATGTATAGAAGACATGCTAAAAATCAAGATAATAAAAGAAGAGGAATTCTAAGAAAGAAATCAGATCGCGTCTTTAAAAATAATGACATTAGAAACTAGAGTAAATGAGCTAGAACAAAAGATAAGAGCCCTAGAAAAAGAAAAGGAAAAAGTGGACGAAAACTGGCAGCTAGAACCTACACAAGAAACAGAGTCAATGAACATAGAGACTTGCGAAGCGCTAATATATAATGAAGATAAAAAATTTACTACAATAAAAATACTGGCAAGGCTCAAGATAGGAGACGTAGAGAGAAACTATAGCATTAGTAGACACGGGATGTACCCGATGCATATATATTCTGTTGTTAGTATAGAACCAGGCGAGAGACCACAATTAGACTCTTCTGTCTCAAAACAAGAAGAATTAATAAACAAAATAGAACTAGAAAGAGAGAACCTAGATTTAGAAGAAATACAAGCAAACACAATGGTAAATATTTTGCAAGAGTGTAATCAGGAATTTGAAATGAATAAAGGGATAGATAGTAATCAATGTACTATATGTAAATGGTACCCAATTAGAGAAAAAAGAGTAAAATGTAAATTATGCTACATGAAGGGATGCATTGCATGTATAGAAGACATGCTAAAAATCAAGATAATAAAAGAAGAGGAATACAGAGAAGAAAGAAATCAGACCGCGTCTTTAAGAATAATGACATTAGAAACTAGAATAAATGAGCTAGAACAAAAGATAAGAGCCCTAGAAAAAGGAAAAAAAAAAGTGGACGAAGACTGGCAGCTAGAACCTACACAAGAAACAGAATTAATGAACATAGAAACTTGCGAAGCGCTAATATATAATGAAGATAAAAAATTTACTACAGTAAAAATACTAGCAAGGCTCAAGATAGGAGATGTAGAGATAGAAACTCTAGCATTAGTAGACACGGGATGTACCCGGTGCATAATAAACAAGAAGATAATAACACCAAATCTAATAAAAATCTTAGATAAGTCAATTGCAACAATGCAAATGGACCAGAACTCATAACATATATCAACACTATATAGATAAAGCCCAAATTAGTTTCATAAATATATGTAATGAATTTTACAAATCAACTTACAAAGTAGATAGAATCTGGGTAAGGGATTTAAATATAAATGTAAATCTTGTTCTAGGACTACATTTCATGTTACATAATAATGGTAGTTGTTTGATTACAAGGGTTGGAGTAATATTCTTTAAAAATACTACTTACACGCCGGTACAAACAACACCAATATAGACAAAAGAAAGATACATAAAAGAGACAACATCCTCCAACAAACTAGGCGCAGAACACCTGTAGTCTTGTTACAATGAATGTAGAGATGGTAAAAAGTGTAGTAAGAAACCAGATGGTAAAATCCATACTCATCATTTTTGTAACCTCTACTTTGACTACGACCTTGAGGAGGAACTTCAATCAAATCACATTGAAATAATATGACTGATCTATTGTTCATGTATTGAATCTCTAAAATTCTTCTTATCTTTCCAAAATAATCAGTATTTTCTGAATGTTCATCACTCTTTACAATCACACCACTATTTTGGGTTTTTAGACCTAGCTCAGATTCCATTGTTCAAAATCGAATGTCATTCAAGATATACCCACTATGACAAAAAACTTGAGGATCTAGAAGTCTTGCCAAAATTAATAATTCTTTAGTAATTCGATTATCACCACTCTCCTTTAATTGTACCACCTGTGATATTTTAATTATAAAATCACAAATATTAATATTATTTTTAAAAAGATAAATTTATGAACCATCAAATAATAGATTTTACCTTTTTTTGAAACCACAAAGGAAATTCTTCCTTGTGTCTCTTGGCTATATTTCTACTATTCTCCTTCGCTAAAGTTTCAAGATGTTCCCTACAGATTGTGATTTTTTTTACAAAAAATTAAATAGATAAAATAGAACACAATTGTTAATTACTTGAAGAAAATGATGTAAAGTTGAAATATAATTTAGCTTACTCAATCCAAGGTCTGACTTCGTCGCAATTTTGGAGAATATAAAAATGGGCCTGATTAATTTCAAATGTACTCAAATTTATCCAAGAATCCCCTGCTAGTGGTTTACCATGACAATTGAATATAGATAAATTATTGTAATATATGTTAGAAGAATCAGAATTTCTATTTAGCAGATTTTCCTTCATTTCCATATCAATGAAACATCTAAAGCACAATGCCATGCACTCATCTGCAATTCAACCCTCAGTTATTGATCCTTCAGCACGATATTTGTTGCGTACATAACCTTTCAAGGTTCACAAAAATCTAGGAAGTAGAATATATTAATATTTTAACAAATTTCAATTAAAAGAATAGTTTAGAAAAGTAAAAGCTAACCTTTCAATGTAATACATCCAGGGCCACCTAACCTTGCCTCATTTGCCAAATGAATTGCCAAAGAACCATAATATCAAAGAACGTCGGCAGAAATACATGTTCTAATTTACACAGTGTCATTTGTATGCTTTTATCTAGCCAATCTAACTTCTCCACAGATAACTCTTTAGAGCACAAATCACTAAAGAATAATGAAAATTCAATTAATGGATCATGTCCATCTTTTGGCAAAATCCCTTCGATGACAAGTGGTACAATACATTGAAAAAGAACATGATGATCATGGCTTTTAAGCCCAATAATGTTAGCTTCCTTGATACAACGATTGATGTTAGAAGCGTAAGCATCAGGATATTTAACTTCTTTGATGAGCTGACAAAATTGAACTCTTTCAGCTTTAGACATTGTATAACTAGTTGGAGGTAATATATATTTGTCCCCACTTTTTATGGGATGGAGGGACTTTTTAATCTTCATTTCTTGCAAGTCCAATCAAGATTATAGCGTATCTTTTGTTTTTCCTTCAATATCCAACAATATGTCCCAACACACTTTCACTAATATTCTTTTCAATATGCATTACATCCAAATTATGTCTCAAAAATAAAGTCTTTCGATATGAGTTCAAAGAATATACTTTTCTTTTTTCAATTATCACATCTTTCAATATCTCTTTTTCTTTTTTTTGTATTACCATTGGATGACCTTTGTGAAGAGGTATTAAGTTGTACAAGCACATCTTCACCACTCAAAGCTTTTGATGTAGGTCTCTCTTCCTTTGTGTTACCAAAAACCTTTTATTTCGACGATAAGGATGATCCATCTCCAAGAACCTACGATGAGCCACGTAGCATTGTTTTCGACCATGTTTCAAGTAAATAGAACAAGTATGCACATGACAAACTGGACAAGCTAATTTACCTTTAGTGCTCTAACCAAATAAAATATCATAAGTAGGAAAATCATTGATTGTCCATAATAAAGAAGCACGTAATTGAAAATTTTGTTGCATAAAAGCATCATATGTCTCAATTCCACCCCCCATAAGATTTTCAAATCATTAATCAAACGTTGGAGATACATCAATATCCATACCAGGACCTTTTGGTCCAGGAATAAGTAAAGACAATAAAAGATTAGATTGTTTCATGCATAGCCATGGAGGAAGATTATATGGGATCAAGATAACTAGCCATATGCTACATGAATTACTCATTGAACCAAAGGGATTAAAACCATCAAAAGTAAGCTCAAGTCTCACACTACGAGGATCAGAAGCAAAATTCGGATATTTTTCATCAAAATTTTTCCATGCTAATGAGTCAGCTGGATGTCGTAACACTCTATCATCAACTCGTTTATTCTTATGCCACCTCATTTCTTCAGCAATTCCTTTTGTCATAAACAATCGTTATAATCTAGGTATAATAGGAAAATATCTAAGAACCTTTCTAGAAATTCCTTTCTTCTTATTATTCAAATTGCCTGAAGCAACCTCATTATTAGCATCATTTCCTTTTCTCATTGTCCATCTTTTTTCACCACAGTTAGGACACTGTTCAAGATCCTCATATTCCTTTTTATATAAGATGCAATTATTAACACATGCAACTATCTTCACATAATCTAAACTTAAATCATTTATTATCTTTTGAACTTCATAAATAGAATTCAGGAGTACATTTTCTTTAGGTAAAGCATCACTCAGTAATTTTAGCAAAGAGTCAAATGAAGTATTACTCCATCCATATATACAACAACAACATTACCCCAGTGCCTCAAAGGCTCCCGCCCATTGCGGGGTAAGGGGAGGTCGGATGTACGCAGCCTGACCCCTATGTTTAAAAACATAGCGCGACTGTTTTCGGATGTCCATCCATATATACACTTCATTTGAAAAAGACGCACTATAAAAGAGAGCTTGGAGACCTTTTCACAATTTGGATACAATTGAATTTCTGCATCCTTCAATAACTTATAGAATCTCCTAGATTCTAAGTGCTCCGTGTCCTAAACTTGGTTATTTTATCAATGTCATGATTGTTGTTAGGAACACCATGATATATATCATGCAACATTTCAAGAATGGGAGCATTATCATTTTCTAAAATTTGAATCTTCTCTAGTATTAATTTCATCTTCTGAAGATAAATATGGTTCACCATGATGAATCGACTTCTTATAAGTTTGATTTATTCCCCACCTACATAAATCTGTTCTCTCTTCATCTCGTGTTTTCCAAAGCACATTATTACATTTCATGCATGGACATTGAATTCTTCCACCAACCTCAAGATTAGAGAATGCAAAATTCAAAAATTGTTCCACACCATTTAAGTGTTGTGGTAATGCCCTATTTCCTATAAAAGTCCAACTTTTATCCATTATATATTTACCTACAAGAAATTTAAAAAATCAACAAAAATAAAATTATATAATTTTTTTACCAAAAATAAAAAAAATGTTATAAAATCACTTCATATTATAAGAGTTTAATATAAGGATGAATAAGTGTTATTAAGACCAACAATTCTTTTCTCCACGTTTACGTCTACATCTATATCTCCTGAAACCATTCATAGACAATCTTTCATATAAAAGAGTGTAAATACGATAAGATTAGGATACCTAAAAATTTGAATTCAAAGGACATATCACGTATACCTTTATCATTTAACATAAAATAGCCTGTAAGACCGTATGCTAAAGATGGTTATGCAAGAAAGTTTTATGGCATGTCTTAGGTGTGAATATGGCAATTCATATGCACTATTGACAATAAGCTAGTCAATTAAATCTTTAGACCAATTCACACATTAGCAAATAGTATTATAACGATATTACTTTACAATGTAAAGGAGAACTAAAATAATAGAGTAAATTATGGTTGCACCTGTGTACCACTGAAAATAAGACATAGTATTGCACCAGCATGACTTAGCTTTAGCAGTGATAACAGATGGAAAAAGAGATCCAATGTTGATGCAGAATGATAGACAACACTAAGAATTCTAGTATGCACAATCTGATTTGTTAGATCAATCAACCAAGCAATCACCTGTAATAAGAAAAGAACATTCCTCTCATGAGAATAACCAATAATAACATATATCATATCACAAAAGAGGTTGGCTGATGGAAAAACAAATATCTTTAGGGTAAATTAGTATTGACTAACAATTTACTAGATTCACTCCCCACGTATGTTATATCCTTATTCTCAATATCTGTTAAAGTGGAGAAGAGATTGGATATGTTAAAAAAAAGAGATTTGCATTGGCAGAGCAACAGTGAAAAAAGATCTTTTCACTTGGTCAAGTGGAGTATTTCAGCATATAGCAAGAAGGAAGGTGGTCTTGGCATTATGAACTAGAGCCATTAATGATAATGAAATTATGGAGATTCTCTTTACAAGAACAGTCACTTTGGAAGGCTGTCACCAGTGAGTAGTTTGGAGTAGAAGGCTGTTGGTCAATAAAACTTGTGACTTCTACTCTTGGGGTGGGTTTATGGAAGAATATTAGAGCTTTTGACAGAAGTTTGTGAGCAATATTGGATTTAAATGGGGAATGGAAGCAAAATTTTTCAAGGGTAAACGAGTGAATAGGTCATGCTTCTTCAGAAGATCTATTTACATATTTCTTCAAACTCATTTAAGGCCTGATTCAAGCTTGGGTATATCAGAGAACCTGATAGTTGAAACTTTAATTTCAGAAGTTATTTGGATGATTGAGAATTGGGGTGGGGTGGGGGGGGGGGGGGATTGCTAGATCAACTTCACCATTAAGTCTTTCTATTCTCTTTTGGATTCAGGTGGACAACAAGGTAATCTGTGTTCGTGGTAACACGTCTGGAAAACCAACGATCCTTATAAGGTGACAATGATGGCCTTCACTTGATTGGTAGTTCGAGATGTTTGTTTAATATATAATACCCATCAAAGAAGAGGACTCCAGTTGTGTTCTAATGCTTCTAAGAGGAAATACGCCTGAGATTATCTTTCCATTGCCACACTACGGAGCACTTATGACAGTTATTTCTCAATATGGCGGGGCTCAAGTGGGTTATCCCAGGCAGACAAGAGATATATCAAAGTGCAGGAACATTAGAGAGAGGAATTCCAGTCAAAGGAAATAGTGGCTTACTGTTCCAGAATATAAACTATGATGATAACATACAGTGGAGTCCTACAAATATGGTCTGGAGAGGGTGGTGTGTACACATACCTTACCTTTAGCTTGTGAAAATGGAGAGGTTGTTTCTAAAAGCTGCTCAGCTCAAGTAGAACAATTATAAGTGCTAACATTCAAGCATATATATGTTAGACAATTTAGAGGGAGGGAAATACAATATTCTTTGAAGACAGGGAATTCTATGTAAAAGATCTAAACGAATTATTTATTTTATTTATGGTGTAAATAGTACTTTGTAATCAATAATGAAGCTGTGATGTATCTTTAAAGGGATGTTCTTATGGTTGATTGTAAAATACTTTCAGCAATACCTTCTTGGTGCTATATAAATAATACATTTTACCATTTTTCTCAAAAAAGAAGAACAACCTACTATTCCCCGCCCCAGTAAAATGAAAAGAAGAAGAAATAGGCTACATTTGGCAAAAAACTTGTGCCACCAAGAGAAGTCCAAAAGAGCTAGTTAAGGACAAAAATGCAACAACATCCAATTGATTTAACAGAAATGAAGCTCTGAAACCACCCCCCACCCCCCCAAAAAAAGGAAAAATCTGAATGAAATCCATTTTCCATTTATCTTGCCTATTGTACAACAGCAACATACCCAGTGTGAGATGTGTAATCTCATAAGTGGGATATGGAGAGGGTAAGATGTACGCATACCTTCTCCCTACCTTTGTGGGGTAGAGAAGTTGTTTCCGATAGACCCTCGATTCAAAAGATAAGCGAAGGTTGCAAGAAGAAAAATTGACAGCAAATAATCCAGATACAAAGCACATCAAGCAACATATAGTAAAACACATTGAAGAATAAGAAACTACATGATTACTTAATAATACTACTAATAAGGAGGAGGAGATGGGCTACCCCCTACCTTTCCCACCTAAAGTGTGACAATCTACCAACCTTTTATCCTAGTTTTCAACTTCTGCACCTTCCTATCTATGGCTATGTCCTTCGTAAGATAGCTGAAGTCGTGTCATGTTCTAGCTAATCATCACCTCCCGTTCTTTTTTCGGCCCCCCTCCACCTCTCCTAACTCCTGCAATAGCAAACCTCTCAAACCTAATTGGCACATCCCCGTACCTTCTCTTCAAATTCCCGAACTATGTCAATATCGCTTCTCTCATCTTGTCTCCCATGGGAGCCACTTCCATATTTGCCATATAATTTCGCTTCTAATCATCTCGTTCTTAATTGCAAGCACTTTGCCCCTTAAATGTAAATTAAGTTAGCCTAGAAATTTTAAATAAGCAGAGCATTCAGATGACGCATAGGATGCATGGATATGATTAACCATTAGCCAAGCACATACCACAATCCTTTCACTTGTCTGCAACATACATTATCACAAGATATATCAAGTTACAGCAACATAATGAAAAATTTACTCCCTATTTCAGGAGAAGAACCACAGTTTATGCAGATCCAATGAAATGTCCTCAAAATTCACAGCTTTAAAAAGAATGATGAAGTTAGATGGTGTGTCTACTCATCTCATATCGTACCTTATTCAAAAGTGATTGGAAGGAGTACCTATACTAAACAAAGCAGTGAACTATCTGAAGCAAATCTACCATGGTTGTCTAATTAGAATTAAATTTTGGGTTTTACATGATTTATCCTCAATACCTTAAAGTTAATAGTTAATATAAATCAGAACACCTAAAAGAATGTCCATGCAACCATTTAACATAATACCAGGTTCCTTTCTATTCACATACACATTCTACATTGATATGTAGGAAACTCAACTATCAAGCAGCACATCATAAATCTGGAGATGTTTGGAACAAAATAATCAACAAGTAAGGAATTTAAAGAAAAACACGTAAGTGAACCAAATCATAAGGAAGCTTCAATTGGAGAACTTTACTGGAAAGTATTCAAAATTGTAAACAAAAGAAGAAGAAATTTAACAAGGTCCATGAAGGATTCACAAATTAAACACAAAATTACAATAATTAAAAAAAAAACTAAGATAATCGTACATAAGAACTCACCAAACTTCATAAAAAAGAGACTAAATTATAAAGAAAACTCACCTGATGAGATTGACTTTAAGAAGAATCTGTTTACAGTTGAACGATTAAAGAAACCCTTAGGTTTAACTGAAGAGCAGCCGCTTAAACTTGGGGAAAAATTTTGGGGGAACTTAAAAGTTTTGGCGGAAAGAAAAAAATTTGGCTGAAGATTAAAAAAGATATTTTTGAAAAAAAATTGTTGCCAAATATTTTTAAGATAGCAACAAATTAATTAAATTATTGTCATTTATTAAAGTTAAGTAACAAAATCATGGTTGTCCCAATTTTTTTATATTTAAAAATTAAAATATTAATTATTATTAATAACAGAATATAGCAACAAAATTAAAATGTTTGGCAACAATAAAAATATTATTGTTACAAATTAAAAGAAATACCTATAATAAAATTAAGTTGTCGATTTATTAATCTAAGCCAACAAAAACATAATTGTTGGTAAAAAGTTGTTAATTCCATACTTTCTTGTAGTGGAAGAAGAAGACTATGATATACTAAATAAAGACTATACTTTGATCGATATAAAAAATAAATTTACAACTTTAAAATAGGAATAGCCAAAAATAGAAGCAATTAAAAGTCCAAAAGATTTAGACGAGATAGTCAAAATATTAGATGAAATTGAGATAAAAGGTGAAAACCCACTAAAACATTGGGAGGCGAATAAAGTAGTATGTAAATTAGAAATTGTAAACCCAAAATATATAATAAAAACAGCCGCAATAGAGGCTACTAATCAAGATATAGAAGATTTCGCTACACAAATTAAAGAATTGTCAAACCTAGGAATAATACAAAGATCAACGTCAAAACATAGGTCCGCAGCCTTTATGGTGCGGAACCATAAAGAAATCATAAGGGGAACAGCAAGAATGGTAATAAATTATAAACGACTTAACAATAATACTAGAACAGATGCATATAAACTCTCAGATAAAAATGAATTAATCAACAGAATACGAGAAAAAAAATATTTAGTAGATTTGATTGTAAATCAGGGTATTGACAGGTTAGAATGCACGAAGAAAGTATAGAATGGACAGCATTTACATGTCCTGAAGGGCATTTTGAATGGCTAGTAATGTCTTTTGGGCTAAAGACTACACCTCCAATTTTTTAATGAAAAATGGATAGTATATTTGGAGACTATAAAAGATTTTTCCTTGTTTGTGTAGACGATATTTTAGTATTTAGTAAAGACATAAGGAAACATCTAGGCCACCTTCAAACAGTATTTAGGTTGTTTGTAGAAAATGGTATAATAATTAGTAAAAAGAAAATGGAGCTATGTAAAACACATATAAATTTTTTAGGAGTAGTACTAGGAGATTGAAAAATTAAGCTACAATGGCATATAGCTAAGAAAGATATAGAAATGCCAGATAATTTAGAAAGCACAAAAGAATTACAAAAATTTTTAGGATTTGTAAATTATGTTAGGAATTTCATCCAAGACTTAGAAAAAATAGTAGGGCCACATTATGCTAAGATCGGAAGTAAAGGACAGAAACATTTTAATTCCGAGGATATCAAGTTAGTGCAAAAGATTAAAGAAAAAGTTTAAAATATTCCTGACTTAAATATTCCTCTTGAAACTGATTATTTAATTATAGAAACAGATGAAAATTTTGCGGGATGGGGAGCTGTATTAAAAGTCCGACCAAGTAAATATAGTAATAAAAGTGAAGAAAAAATACGTGCATATCAAAGTGAAAAGTATAAAGAAAAGGAAAACATGAGTAGTATAGAGTATATGAGTTAAATAGTTTTCGATTATATATTTTGAACAAGGCCGAAATACTAGTTAGAACAGACTACGAAGCAATTGTTAAATTTCATCCAAGAAAAAAATAGAAAATAAGTAATAGGCGAAGATGGCTTAATTTCATGGACACGATCTCAACCTATGAAAATATTGTCTTTGAATATATTAAAAGAAATGATCATAACCTAGCAGATCAATTAAGTAGGTTAAATCTTAGACTCAACTAATAAGAACTATTTATTTTCAGCATGAGACTATCAACGACAAAGCCTATAGACATTGTGAAAGCTGAGCCATTTACTCCAAACTTGTACACGCATACAATTCTAGGTAATGTTCATTTCAAACCTCAGACAGTAGCAGTAAAAACAATGGAGAGAATGTATTTTGAAAAGCATAATTTAATATTCTATCCACCATCTAATTTATTTTTTAGGGTATTACGTGAATGCATAATAGATAAACAACAAAGGTGTCTAGTAGATAATTTTTAGATAGCCTATACTAAAAAAGACAACAAGTATTTCGTAGCTGTAGTAAATGCACTATGTCAATATTTCACAAACAAAAGTAGAGAAATGAAGTTTAAATACTACGTAGTTATCCATGGAAAGACAAATGATATTTTTCAGATACGGATAGAAGTTGTAGATTTTCCATCAATCTTGGATGGAGCTAAAGATTCACTATTTTTTGGCTTTGGGTATGATGGAATAAAGTAAAATGGTTCTTTAAATTGTCTGCGCTTCTTTCAATTGTGAAGTAGCAGTTAGTCAATGCAACTTTCGACGCTCATCATGGGTCATCCAGAAACAGTCGCGCTATGTTTTTAAACATAGGGGTCAGGTTGCGTACGTCCGACCCCCCTTACCTCGCAATGGGCGGAAGCCTTTTGAGGCATTGGGATATTGATAATGTAATGATAGAAGTTGTAGAGTCCATACAAGGTGTCAAAGCCCCACTTTTTAAAGGTTTTAATGATCTCAATGAAGCATTAGACTATGCTAGAGGAATATTAGGACCCAACTTTTATATTTCTCCAGCCCTCAGACATAGTCCAGGACAGACTATCCAGTATAATATCCAAAAAGACACCGATAAAATTTTTTTTATGATCATTGCTCTTCAATGACTGAGGCATTTAAAATATTGAATTTTAAAAATGAAACACTAATGTAAGAAAATACCAGACTCATAGAAAAATTACAAATAATGGAGGAACGCCTACGACAGTAAAATTCGAGTTATATCAAACGCAAATAAGCATGGATGATTGTAACAAAAATCCTCTGAGTTCTCCATCTCCAATGAAAATGGATGAGAGGGGTGTGCATTCCCCAATGAATGCAAAAAGATCCACTGTATCGGATATGGACACAAGTAATTTGGCTCAAAAAGTGGCCGGTAAAGACTTATTAAATCCGTTGATGGGTGTACATTCCCCAACGAATACAAACATATCCACTGTGTAGAACTACCCTCTCTTAGCAACATATTCCCCTTCCCTTTTGTGTACCCTTATGTATCCAACCCTTCCTCAACCAAAAAATTCTCCTAGCTAAAAAAAATCTGTTATTGTAAATGAATGTGCTTAGTAATTTCACAAGCTTGTAAGAGTCTGTCGGGTTTTCCGGAAGGAAAACCTTTCTCAGTCTAAGTCATGTAATTTCATACATTTTACTTTCTGTTTTCTCCCCCAAAATACGTGGTCGTATGTACATTATGTTTGAATTAATGTTATCATGTTTAGTATGTCATCTTATATTCAAGTTATGAAGTATCATGTATATTATGTTCAAGTTGTGTTTAAGCATTTATATTTGACGATTTGCATATAATCTAACCCTTAGTATATGGTTAGCCTCTTAACTGCTTAATAATAATGATAGGTCAACCTGTAAATTCCTAGGATTTTAAGGTTTAAAGTCCAAAAAACTTACAAGGATAAATTAATTGCAATATTTGGGATGTGGTTAAAGAAAAATTATTAAATATATAGAGTTAAGGGGAAGAGATGAACAAGGTAGATTAAAAAAAAGTATGGGAGCAATTAGAAAAATGTATGAGTTTTTTGGCCTAAGACCTACACGAGAGAGGGAGTACCGAGTAGGACTAGTTCAAATTTTGACAACTAAAAATATATTTTATAATTTTTAATTAATTTTCCCATAATTTTATTAAATTTCCCCTTATTTTTTTTGTTATACTATCAACTTGTCATTATACTACTTTCAGATTTGTAATTTTTATCTTTAGACTATGTTTATTCATATCTTTAGTGTATCGAAAAATATAATTCATTGTGATAAATGAAGTGGATCTATTTTTAGTTTTATTTTATGTTTTAAATGAATTAGAAAGTGTGAATGTATTTTTTTAGATTTCTTCTTTCAATGATTTTTGGTTGTCTTGTCTAATTTCTTTATTTCTTTTTCTTCGGATTGAATGTACACACTTTTTTCGATATTTTCTTCGGGTTGCTAACTATCAATATAAACATCAATAGCTCCAAATTAGATGAGTTTCTCCTCAACAAATAAGTGCTTGGGCTACAAAATCCTACCAATGGAGAGATAGTTGGAGAGGTACAAAAATGTTCGGGAGTTCCTCTATTCAATCCTTTTCCTTCTTCTTGTTGTTAGATATCTCATTCGTACACATCTTTTCTTTGTTTTTCGGGCCTCTAGTGAGTTACAGATAGAGTTCGAAAAGGTCAAAATTCAAACTTTCAATAATTTTATATATAAATTTAAATAAACCACCAATAACCCATAAAAAGATATTGTTATTGTTATTTGAGAAAGGTAACAATACAAAAAATGATAATAGCCAGATAATTTTTAAAATAAAATCATCATTCATCTCCACATTTACTAATTTTTTCCTCTCTGAACTGATATTTGCACTGATTAATATTTATATATTTCAAACAAGAAAAGAATAAAAAGAGTAAAAGTAATTATAAGAAAATATTAAAATTGCCTAAGAAATATAATGTTATGATATCTCTATCCTATCAATTTGAGGCACGATTATCTAAAAATTATGAGAGTTGTTTTATTTTTTACTATATTTTAAGAAAAATTGTATAATATAAAAAATATAATAGCATAAAATAGAAACATCATTACACCCCATAACGAAAAAAATATGATTTATAGAAAAAATAATTTAAAAGTAATAAAAACAAAAATTAACACCTTGAGTGTATTTTCATGCTTGAGACTTATATATGTTTTTGCGCCTGGGGGTCATACCCCTAATTCTAGGACGTACGCCTTCAATTTACGCCGAAGAACATTTTTAGCTCGTCTCGCCCTGAGATCCACCCCAATAAAATTTTTGAAATCACTGTTTATAAATCATTAAAATCATGAAAATTAAAATAATTCATCCTTAAGTGAGTCTACAAAAATTATTGGAACTTAATTCAAGCAATTGAAAGATAATTGAACAAGACCCATTATGAAAATCATGAAGCCAAAATAGCATTGTAGAGAATTCATTTGTAAATCATCAAATATCATGCAATTAACACCAATTCATGTTGAAATAGATTAATAATTATGATATAAATCATAATTTGTGAAATATAGTAAAATTCATATAGGCCCATAAAGTCACACCTGAAGTTATACTGACAAGTAGAATACACGTTTTAACTATTGAAACGATCTATTACACATCTATTTTTATTGGAAGTGATATTCTTACCAATGGTTGTGGACTAATGATGTATAAGAAAGAAGAAACAATTTGGGTGACATGAATTTTTATTTTAAAATCTTACATAATTATTGATGTGGCGGTGACATGATAGTGACGTGGAGATGATGTGGGCCAAGTGTGAAGCACTCTCCATCATGTGACTAGTTGTATGTGCGTCAGAGTGGAAATAAATTAACTTTTAAGTAATTCAAGTGAGTAATAGGTCGGCTCAATAGTTAAAGCGTGTAATCTACTTTTTGGTACAACTTTTTGGTCGCCTCAATTTATGCTTTTTCCATTACTTAAATGATATATTTTATAATCAATTACGAATTTTAATATAAATTGTGCTCTTACCTAAAATAACATTGATTTTTTTACTCGAAATAGTAAAAAATGATTGAGGCACTCTATCCTTTACTTCTCTCTCTCTCTTCATTGACTTATCTAAATTTCTCTCTCTTCCATTAATTTTTATAATTCTTTCTCTCTCCCAATAAATTACTCAATGATTCCTAGCTACACCGCAAGATTGTTAGTGTATTAAATTTGAATTATATGAATATACATATATAATATTTTCTAAAATAATTTTCACATATTAACATATAAATTAATTAAATAATGCTTGAATGTTTGAAATAGACATATAATATTTTTGACATAATTAATAAAAGAAATAAATATAAACAATAATTACAATACGTTTTGAATTCAATATATTTTATATTAGGCATGTTTGACACTTGAAGAATGTATAAATATTTTTTTAATACAATAATATATGTTAGCACCATTAATGAAAAAAATAATGAAATAATTGTAATACATTAAAATGTATTATACATATTATAACTATGTTGCAATGCACTAGGTGATATGTAATTAAAATATTTTTAACATAAATATATTATAAATATTATCCGTGAATTTCATATATTTTAATATTATTTAAATGTATTACATTGGAGTTTGATGAATTTTTGATTTGATTATTGTGTTATTTATTGTTGGTGGTCTATTTGATGGAGTGGTGGAGGCGAAAAAGACATCTTCAAATTCAAATCACAACAAAAGGTATGGCCCAATTTATAGTAGGGTTATTCCCTAGAACTTCCATTTTTTTTTTCAAGTGACGTTTGATTTCTCAAATAATTGATAGTTCTCTTTTTAATACTGTTTTAGATTACTTTCTATGAGAATATGGTAGGGATAAGTAGATAGATGAGGAAAATAATAAAATAATTATAATTATTAAAGGCACTTATGCTATCAATAGTAATAAAAAGAAAGTACCTCAAAAGGATAATATTTAACATAAAAGAATTCGTTTACGTAAAAAAATCCTACTTAAATTTTATTAAAGGAGCGAATAATTCTTTGGGCTCCATAGATGGAAAGGAATACCCACATACATCGAGTGCTTTACTTGAGGAACTTGAAAATCAATAGAGAAATTGAAAGCCATAGCTTGATCTTTAATGGAGAATTGAGAACACTTATAGAGAAAGAATTTTTGTAATTGATAAATTGTGAAGAACAAAGGGAAATTAGATAGTTATAGGCTTTAGAAAATTAGTCCAAAACATTATAGTTTAATGTTGAGTAAGTAGGAAAAAGTCCATAATGCCCCTATTTAAAAACTGAATTCGGACAAAAAACAATACCCAAGTCTGCAACGCAAACCATGTCCAATACAGTGTAATTTTATCCCAAATTTCTCATGAAAAAAATTTAAACTATCCTGAAGCAGATCCATGACATCGCACACCCTTCTGGAGAGGAAATTTTTTAATTTTTTTTTGAAATACTCATCCTAAAAATCCACTGAAGCCATATTTGCAATGTATTACCTTTTTTTAAGATATTCCAACCTTTAAATGATCGAGATGTTACACGCCAAAAGACTTCGACAACCAAGCTTTGACAACTAAGCCTTTAGAACTCAAATTTTTTTAAAAACAAGTCACATCTTTTCAATAAATTTCCAAGACCAACTTCATGAAATGAGCAAATAAGACTCGATCTAACTATGAAGAGGAACAAAATGATAATTTTTTAAGAATTCCAAAAATGACCTTCAGGTCATTATAATGGAATGCATGCAGCTAACTACAACCTTGACTCTTCTTTTCATGTTACAAGTATCAAAAGTTTAGGAGAAATAGAAGTTTATATCTAGAAATAGAAAACCACATCTCAAGTCACAACATGGTTTCTAGACTAATATCTTGGAGCTCATTTATGCTTTTGCAAAATGTGAGGAACCAACCAAGTTGGGAGTAAAATGGTTAAATAGGGGGAAATGACAAGTATACAACAAACAACAACATACCCGGTGGAATTCCATAAGTGGGATTTGGGGAGGGTAGAATGCACGCAGACCTTACAACTATCTCATAGAAATAGAAAGACTATTTCATGGGAACCCTCGTCTCAATGAGAAGTATACAACAACAACAACAACATACCCCAGTGCCTCAAAAGGCTCCCGCTCATTGCGAGGTGAGGAGGGGTCGGATGTACGCAGCCTAACCCCTATGTTTAAAAACATAAAGCGACTGTTTCCAGAAATGAGAAGTATACAAGCAAAAGAAAAATTGTATCTTGAATAACATGAAGGAAAGATGAGCACCATTAAGCAAAAAAATAGTTAGGAGCCTTAGCAATTAAGTTCATCTCTTCAATAACGAGTTCCCCTCCAAAATATCCTTTCAGATTTACAACTGCCTCCTTTGTCATTCCACTGAGAAGATACCTTCATCTGCTCATCCTATTTGTATGCATGAGTTCATCTCTCTCTTTGTTAAGTACTAAGTTACGTAAATACTGGGCATTTGCAGCCCCTGTGCTCTGAACAATCTTAGAGAAAACACTTCTTTCACTAAGCAGGAGGTTCTGTGGAGTATCATACTCAACAACCTAATATAAGCAAGAAGCAAATGTTAGAAAGAAGGAAAAATAGAAAAAGCGTAGCAGGAAATGACTGAACAAGATTCACAAGGATATACCTTCCCAGCATCAAGCACTAGGACAGAATTAGTGTAAATTATGGTATTTACACGATGAGCAATAATAAGCATTGTACATGTTCTGAATTCTTCTCTTATGGTTCTCTGAATAAGTGCATCAGTTCTAACATCAACAGCTGCTGTGGCTTCATCAAGAACAAGGATCTTTGACCTTCGCAGTATTGCTCGAGCCAGACTTAAAAGTTGTCTCTGTCCAACACTGAAGTTCTCGCCACCTTCTGAAACCTTGATTTAGACCAAACCAACATTATGACCAAAGCAACATTTTTTAGACACTCAATACTTCTCAATATGAGAGAACATTTTTTCCCTCAGATGCATCCCAAAACTTTTTGACACATTCCAAGTAAATTCTATCCATATTAAACAAATTCTAACAAATGCATTAAACAACAGAAATAATCTACATGTTTTTTCTACCAAACAAACCTGTCTAGTTATCATAATATTTTCTTCTACACAACATGTGTAAGACGTATATCAAATAATTGTTCTTAATATCTGTCATTTGAATTGCAAAGAATTACGTAAAGCATCTGAACAACATCACAAAGAACAATGCCTGAATCCAAAACAAGTTGTGGTCAGCTAATTGAATCCCCATCCATGTTTCTACGCTAAAAGCCCATCCCAGGCCAAAAGTTTCTACAACATTAAGCATTCCAAAGAATATTATATTAGAACAACATATATCACAAACCACATACTGAAACAAATACATACATGATAATTATACCACAATAGTTTACTTATGTGTCTCAGAAATCATTTAGTTTTCTCTTTTCAAATGCATAATCCAGTCTATGTTATTCTAAGTAGCTACTTAGTTCTTAATTACGGTAATTTAAGATGAACAAAATTCATCAGTGGTATGGAAAAAAAGGGGAAAACATTCTTAATCTTGAACATTATTCACCAATCATCATGACTTCCTCTAGCTCAAAATGAGCGAAGACTTTTATCACCTTAAATCACATTTCTATCACAAATATCCTGCTAAGAATAGAATGATCGTTGTTCAGCAATTCAAAGTCCTCAGTCCTCAAATAGGTTAACCCAGTGGTAATGAAAGCAAAAAGCACAAAAAACTCTTAAGGATCATTGGGGATTTAAGCACAAAGTGGAAATAAAGCATGGGCTTTAAAAAAATCAGGTCCTAAAGGGAGAAAACTAAATTAATTATGATTAGTTTAAGACTAAAAATTATAAGCAAGAATGACAAATATATGAACAAAGAAACTGAACAAAATACAGTAAAGTGAAATACCAACTGTTTAGTGTCACCGCTTCGTATGTGGTTCCTTGACAAGGAAAAGTATGTCTTAGAACCTTGATGATGACACTGAAATGAACATCAAGCAAAACATTTTGAGCCTCACATTAGGGCTTAAGCGTGCCTTTGACAACATTGGGTTAACCTCTCCCATCATGACCCCACCCTAACTTCCTTTAACCTAATGGAGTTAAAAAGAGGCAGCCAACAACAAACAATAACAACATACCCAGTGAACTCCCACAGTTAAAAAAAGGCAGCCAAAAATAAAAAAAGAAGACACTGAGTTATTTGCTCACCTGCTAGTACTAGCGGACTGCAGCTTTTCAGCCTTTTGCAGATCTCTGTGCCTCCGACTTACGAGGAATTTGATCATGCAAAAATATATGCCTCTACCTTCCTAGGGCTTATAGGTATCTAAATAAGAATTTCATCTAGAGAGAGTGAAATCCAAACTTTCGAGTTTATTCTTTATGGGTCTAGGCTAATTCTCGAATGCATCAATTTTCTACATCCACTGATAATTTTAACACTGGTGACGTCGACCTGAAGCAGATTGAAAGAAAACAAACTCACCTCAGTATCTAGACCGAAGGCATGCCTGCTTATAACATCCTTCAAGTGTGCTCGCTCTAATGCCTCCCATAAGTCAGCATCATTGTGTTCGTTAAAAGGATCAAGATTAAATCGTACAGTACCTAATGAAAATGAAAAGATAATTAATGAGAAAAAAATGAATACCAGTAATACATTTTAGGGCTACTCTGTGGTCAGGTGACAATAAGTTCAACAGATACTTGAATGTCAATAAGGGTTCACAAGGTGAGAGGCAAGATTTGGTAGTCCCAGATTATGTCAAGGGCAAGCAAGATCAGGACCCATGCATGTCTATTTTGTCATAGTAGCTATAGGAATGGGAATGAACGTAGAAGGAATTGAAAGAAGGGAAAGGGAACTAATTCTGAGGCTTATCTAATCCTGGGTAAAAATATCGCTCCTATTTCCAATATAGATTAATACCCCAAAACCAGATTAAGGCTCCGTATTTTTCCCAGTACCTTATGCTACAGATGCAGGAAAAGCCCAGATAAAATTTCATTGAAGACTTCATCGTATATGTCACTGGGTATGCTGTTGTTGGTTGTAGTTTATCGCATATGTGATTGTGTGACTCAGAGCTTGGTTTTCAGGGGAGAAGATTGTAACACAATAGAGTTTCACCTCACAAGTTATCATGGAAATCTACATAAATCTACTCACACATGTACTAATTACAAGAGTGTGAATCTGTGTCAGGAAAAGAACATGGGGGACAAACTCATTCATCAGCGCCTAGCATAACGTAACACCTTGTATTTTGAGACTATGAATATTTAGTCCTTATCACAGAAAAACCGGTCTGAAATCTTGCAGTCCCAAGTTCCAACGGATCGGTTCATGAGTCGTAACCCAAGTCCACGATCCATGGAACCATTCATGGAACTAGCCTCAAGTTTAGTTCAACTTCCAGGTTCCCACGATACACAGATGACTCGTGGAATGGGATCACGAGCCATAGAGTGACACATGGAACCTGGAGTCCTGGACAGAAAGTTGACAAATTTCCCTCAGAACCACAACTGACAGTGCAACTCGTGAAAGGCAATCCACAATCCGTGAAGTGGATTCCGAAGAGATGCAAAATCTTCAGGAATCATGAGCCAAACCATGATCCATGGAAGGTCCACGAGTCGTGGAATAAATTGTGGGTGTTTTCATAAATTTTAAAACATTTCCACATGGGCAATTTCATCCATTTCTTACCTTTTACATCTAAAACACAACATTTTAGCTTCTTCTAGGAGGGAATATATCAGACAAGTCAATCGGTTCTCTCATATTCCACGTTATTACTCTCAGAATCAGCATAAACCTCTCTCAAGCAAAAGCAGACCTAGAGTTCCTCTCTCCGCCTATCAATTTAAGCTAACACTCAAGAAATCCTTGTCTCTATCAGGTACATAAGGCTTCAATGAGGGCATCTTCTAACCTCATGCCAAAGCTTTATTTTTCATAAGATATTACAGAATTTTGATAATTCAAGTTAGGGCTTTTACTCAAATTACGCAAATTCATCATAAATTTCAGTTCTCGTTGATTTACTTGATTATTACAGTTTTCCTTAACCTTGATGATTTCAAGAATGAATTTAGCAAGACATTAGTATGATACAGTCTGCAGATTAAATACAGGTTATTTGAATGATGAGTTTGAGCTATCTCATACCTCATTCTCAGACAGACAGGAAAAGATTTCAGTACTTGTGAGCATATGATTAAGCTTCTGATTTTGGGAGGATTATTTAGCACCAAAAGGAAGCGGGTTCAGAAAATCCAAGTCTCATAACTACATGTCATTGTAAGATTTCAGCACTGCGCGAGTTGCTTAGCTCTCTTTAGCTCAACTCAGTAGTGGATCCACATTAGACAGACAAGTTCCATACCCTGGCAAGATTTAGAATAGCCCTCTCAGCTGGGATTATATGTTGGACATCAGGAGCTCACATCGTGTTTGTCGGTTGTAAAAAACTCCCCACTTAAAGTGTTATTATTTCTATACATTTGAAATTTACCTCACGATTTTTCAGATTAACAGCTATGGACATATTTTTAGTTCAGAGCTATAGAAACAGATTTATCTTTACAGATTTTGAAGGCTAACTCTCAAATGATCTTTATATACTAATTTTGAAATGTTTCTCCGTTGATTTCATTTATTCATGACTATTGAATTTCATCAGTCTTTATAAGCATGTTGTTACCACTATGACTCATTTAGCTTTAACCTTACATAGTTCCATGTATTGATTGCATACTTTTCTTTGTGTTGCATCTTGTCATTGATGTAGATTACGGTGTCTCTCAAACTCGTTGCTAGACAATTGCATCTTCTCCACTCAGCAGAGTTTTTGAGTCCTCATTTGAGGACTTCATGGAGTAGTTAAATAGTTTAGATTTATTTCAAAGAATTGCTCCATTTTGTAGGTAGCTGGGGATCATTCCCGACAAATTTATTTCTTTCAGTTATCAGAGGCTTAAATTCAAACATTAGTTGTTTCAGATCTCTGTGGATTTTCTGTTGTTTTATCCAGTTAAAAGGATTATTGCCCATTTAGTCATGTCTAGCTTTCCGCATCAGTTGAGGGATTTTTGTTATTCCATAGATATACTATGCTTGGGACTGCTTGTGGTTCCAAGTGCCGGTCACACCTAGGGAGTAGACTCGGATCGTGACACACAAACACTCACCTTTGCTCGTAGTATAATTTCAAACTGATTGCATAGGGAGATTCAAAATTGATTTATGCATGCATCATATTATGAGTGGAATATTATATTTTCCAATTTGTGCCAATCTACGGTTTTAGAAGCGTGACACAGTACCGAAAACAGCTGAAAGAAAATTACTTACCAGAGAAAAGAACTGGTGATTGAGGTATGATACTAAGACCATTTCGAAGATCTGCCAGTTCGATATTAGCAACATCACAATTATCAATCAATATTCTCCCTCTTTCAAGTTCCACAATTCGAAACAAAGCGTTAAGCATGCTCGATTTTCCAGCACCAGTTCTTCCAACAATGCCAACTTTCTGACCTGAAGAAATTTCAAATGACAAACCATGCAAGACAGGAGGAAGTCCAGGTCTGTAACGTAGGACAACATCCTCAAATTTGATGAACCCTGATGATGGCCAGTATGGAGGAGGCCGGCTGCTAATAACATTTTGAGCCTCTGATGGCAAATCTATATATGTACCAACACGCTCAACGGCATTTAAACTGTTTTCAGCTCTGCTTGCTTGTCTCAGAGTATTGCTGAGTAATGTAGTAATATTCAAAGAATAGCTTAGGAGAAGACCCATAGTAGCAGCAACCGCTACCTTGTCATCTGCTTTCCCATTCTGTATTACGGCAAAAGTTGCAGTTAACCAGATCATTATGCCTCCTAGGCTCTCAAGCCTTATGGTAAGCCAGCGGTTTGTACTTATGTTGGCAAGAGTGAATCTGACATTGTTGTCCATAGACTTCCCATTAATAGCAGCGAGCTGGTCATGTGCTTTATATGCACGGATGGTTGATAAACCATTTATAGCTTCACCAAACTGTGCATACACAGGGGACCTGGTAATGGAATCTAGACGTTTCACTTCGCGGGATGTATTCTGTGAAACATGTGTAGTAGTAGTATATCATCTGATCCTCACTATAGGATAATGTAAAATCAACTGTTGATAAATTATGATAGATGGAACATATGATTGGGTAACATGCCTAGAAGAATGGGAAGAAGATAGAAGCAGTATCTGCTTAATCAAGAACAGCCAGACGCACAGAATCACTTATGAGGTTATGTAATCATACAGATAGGCCTGACCTTTCAGGATTGTAGTTCTGAAAGCTGAAGGGAAATACAAGGGTACAGAAGTATCTGCTTCATCAAAAATAACAGCCAGGGCACACAGGCATGGACGAAGTGAAGTATTAATAATATAGAGAAGACAGACTTTTCACATATAGTCATGAAAACTAAAAGAGAAATACAAGGGTACAGGAGTAATACAAAAGCTAATTTCTATAAAAGATTCTGAGCATTTTACCCTAAACCTTGAAATAATGGATGGAGTACCATATTATCGCTATAATTCCTTTGGAAACCCTTAGTAGATGATAAGGGACAATGTAGCAATCATTAGTACCCTCCTGTACGCGTAACCCAATTATGGGATTTACACATGAAATTCTCATTGTTTCTTTTCCCTTGCTTCCATTTGGTCTAAAGTAGCGAGAGATGAGGCTCAACAGCAGCGGGGCTGGAGTGGAGTAAAAGAGATTACACTTAATAGGCTAATGGGTGGGCTCGGAGCAATACTAGTGGCTCAATGGGTTGAATTGAAAGAGAAGCCCAGCGTAGCTTATTGTCTCAGTTGAAGAGAAGCCAAGAACGATATGCATGAAGAGAAAAAAGGGGGTCATCAAAGTTTGACTCTAATATCATGTGAAACAGCGAAAGAATAAAAGCAATCAACCCAAAACTTAAGGTGATAATGGAGTAGCCTAGGACATTATAAACACATTTGTAAATCCTACACAACTGTTGAGAGATAAATGTAGTAATCACCTATAATTTCTTAAAGAGACTTTTCCACATGGCTTTGTGACTGACTTCAATCTGTCAAGCATTGTCAAAGTTCACGCAAACAGCATATTAAATAGTAACAATAATCTCAACGAATTAGCATTTTCATCTTTACAGTGTGTCCCCTACATCACCAAAGTGTGTAGTACATACAAAACTGGATGTCAGTGCTGGTGTACCTTACAATTTTCACACCCTTTTAATTAGTTTGACCTTTGACGTTAGATTTGAATAACTTTTACTATTCATACACTAAAATCATCAAAAATGGATTAATCTGGGTATTTTGATATATCAAGGTTAATCCTCTTCCTGCTCAAATATGCATTCAGTTTGTAATGCTTTATTATACCTGTTCAAAACTTACTGTTCATTCCATTAACATGTAAGATGCCACTTCATCAAGTTTACACTTACTTTGGCATATAAAATTTTACATTTTGACAATCAAAAACCAAAATATTTAAGCACTGAAATATTTGTACTGTTCATACCATGAACATGTAAGATTCTTTAAGGGACGAGCTGGTCTCTTTAATATGGTTTGGCAATGCTCACTCTTGAGCTAGCTTTTGGGGTTGAAATTAGGGCCAATATCCATTTCTTTACCATGGTATCACTTATCAGAGCATCCCATCCAATCCCAATTCGCATTTCCGATGTTTAGCCACCACATTACATTGCCCACACATTAGATGTCAAGTCTTGGGCGTGACGGGGTGTGTGAAGAATCCCACATAGGCCCTTTAAGGGATAGGGGGTCTCTTTAATATGGCTTGGGAAGTCATCACCTTGTGAGTTAGCTTATGGAGTTGGGTTGGGCTCAATGTTCCATTTCTTTAACAGTGTCTAGAATAACTGGACATAGAAAGCATGTCTATTTATTTAGGACACGTTAAGGGAGGTAGGATTTTAACAAGTTGATGCCAGTCTCTCCATTGTTGAGCAAAAGTTGAAAAAGCATAAAAGGGCATTCTTCTTCTTATACTTGTCAAGCTTCTAAGACCAGATTTTGGCCAGTCTGACAATAGATTAAGCATTCTCTCGCTTACCATGTCTTACTACTCCTAGTCACACAATGATCTCCCACCATCAGTGAATACTTCTGTTCTACCATCTCAGATTATCGAGATAGGATATGGTTAAGGAGATATCTTTATACTCTGGTGGTACTTGGGAACTTATTACTCTACTCTGAGTAAAATTACTGTACACTGCGGGGGTATACATTGATCCAGATGGTCAGATTGATCCACATGAGGCCCATCTGGTGGCTAGATTTGCTTGACTATCGTGATACATTCTTTTTATGCTAAAATTGTCTTTTCCCAGCTTCTCTTATCCATGGAAGTTGTTCATCGCCGTCCTCTTTCATCAATTGGATATAAAAATGTGTTTCTTCATGGTGATTTTGATTATGAGGTGTATTGCAAAACTGTAGGCTTTGTTGCTAAAGTACAGTCTAGCGAACTCGAATGCCGACTATGATGATCTTTATAAGGTTTGAAACAGTCTCTTTGAGTACACTTCAGCAGGAGTAGCATATGTACTAAAATTGATCACTGTGTCTTTTATTATTACTCAGCCTCTGATTTGATCTTTTCAGTAGTCTATGAAGAAGCTATAGTTACATAGAGAGTAAACAAGTGCGCATTGATAACTTCAAGTATCTCTTTCAGCATTTTTATAATAAGGGCCTAGTGTCACAGCCCGCCACTTGACCATTAATAAGAGTGAAGAATCTAGAGTCAAGGAGAAGAAACTAGTCTTGGAGAGGTTTCCGGAATATTCTAGAACATTATGGATAGCACTTGAAGCTCCTTAGAAGACTCTAGAATAATATACACAAATCTTGAGAAGTTTTAGAGAAATCTAGAAATGGAGAGCCTTCTGGAATAGGGACTTTTGTGTAAATATAGAAGGACTTGTAAAATTATTATTTACACTTTAGCCCCTCGGAAGTAGTATAAATAGAGGGGCCATTCAATTGTAGTCATCAGCCAAAAAGTTGTAAGCAATCTTCCAAGAGTTATAAAGGGTCTTCTTTACAGAACTCTCGTATCTTCTTCAATCTAGTATTCCTTTAGCGATCTTAGTTGAAAAGGCTTACCTGAGCTTGCAAGATCGTGAGCGAGTTGTCAAGTGTCGCATGAAAATCTTAGTCGAAGTCTAAATCCATGACAAAGTGGTATCAGATTTCTATCTCTGACCGGGAAAGAGGTTACCAAGCAAGTGAAACTGTACTTGCCTCTTCTCCTTCTTGTCCGCTTGTACTTCCGTTCTTCTTATTCTCATATCCGGAACCGGAGCAAGCTCTTCTTTAGCAACCTCGCTTTGTTAGCTTCTTGTTAGCAGTACTATTTTGTAGTCTTTATTGACCTGGAACACAAGCTTTACCAGCCCTCGGTCTGACCTTCGAAACTCTCTTCTCACACTCCTCGTTCATCGTTCCGGGCATACTCCAGTTAGCTCTTCTCTTACAGAGCCTTGTCTGTTCGATCGCTTTCCTAGTCTTCTTCCTCAGGTTTCTACTAAGGGAATATGGCAAGAGAGGGACTTTAACGCCACCAATGCCGACAACATTAGGCCGGATGTTAGAAAGAAATCACGGAAGGGCAAGAAGAACTCTAAGAGGAATGAGGAGGTGCTGATTGAAACTACGCCAAGCGATGTCCTAACATCCCAATCACTCCCAGCCACTGAGGTGAGTGACGATGAACGAGGGGATGGAATCCGTAGACGTCACACCCGACATGGAGTAGATTGCGAGGGTGGATGTTGCCAAGCAAGCTGTGGAGGTCTTGGGCAAACACTTAAACCAGTTCGATGGCAAGTTCAAGACCTTAGAGGAGTTCACCCTTGAAGAGAATGACAACATCCGAAAGGAATTGGATGGGCGCAAGGCTGTAGAGTATGAGGTGAAGGAGGCTATTACTTCCTTGGAGTGCCGACTCATGGACGCGCTGAGCAAGATGGAGGCCATAAGTGCCAGGATGAAGACACTTGAGGAAGGCACGATAGAAGGGAGATATGCTGTGTCCATTGGAGACCGGGAGGCTAGGATCAAGTCTCCCAAGCCACCTGTGTTCAAGGGCTCTCGGGATGCGCAGAAGGTGGAGAATTTCCTATGGCACTTGGAAAACTACTTCAAGTGCAACTAAGTGAAGAATTATGACACCAAGATCAACGCAGCCGTGTTGTACCCGATGAGATGACCATGTTATGGTGGAAACACAAGGAGTCAAAGATAGGGAAGGGACTATGCACCATCAGTACATGGGAGCAGTTTCGAAATGAGTTCAAGAAGGCCTTCTTCACCAACAATGTCATCTATGAGGCGAAGCGTAAGTTTAAGGAGCTAAAGCAGACAGGTAGTATAAGAGCGTATGTAAAAGAATTCACAACCCTCACACTTCATATTCCCATCCTCACGGATGAAGATATGTTGTTCCACTTCATGGATGGGCTACAAAATTGGGTTAGAACGAAGCTGGAACGCCGACAAGTTAGGACCATTGACGAGGCCACAGGCAGAAGCTTTGATAGACTCTCGGCACGGCAGGCATGATAGAGATACAGAAGAGGAAATGGGAGGTAGTCATGACCAAGGTAGGGGATGGTGGCAAAGACAAGGATGCCAATTACATTCCAAGCATCATGATACCTATAAACCTGCTAACAAGAAGTCTAAACGTCAAAGTGATGGGAAGAGAAAGGCACAGTCCGGAAAAGGTTATAAATGCTACATATGCAGTGGGCCGCATAGTTATTAAAGATGCCCTGAACTAAAGAACTTGTACCTATACTACGGGAATGGAAGGAGAAAAATGCACAAGAACTCGGGGGAGGATCGAGCACAACGCAATTAGGCATGATTGGACTATGCGGAGCTGTCACAAAGCAATTGAAGAAGCCAAAAGAATACAATGGGCAGTATGTGGATATCATGATCGATGGATGACTCGCGCAATGGTGGACACATGTGTAGAGGCTAATATCATGACCAAGCCTGCACCAAGGTTGGGGTTGAGTCATATCCCAGGTAATGCCCATCTTAGGATATTCAATGCGCTAATGACTCCTGTATGCGGAGTTGCTCAAGGAGTAGACATAACATTGGGCAAGTGGCATGGTAAGACCAACTTCACTATAGCTCCACTAAATCTCTTTGATATAATTCTTGAGCAGGAGTTCTTCCAAAGATCTCATACGGTGATCGACCCCTATCTCTAACAACTCTTGGCATGGAGCGAGATGGGCCTTGCGCGGTGCCTCTGGTCAAGATACTGGAAATGGAAGGACAAGCCCAGATATCGGCCTTGTAGCTTGTGAGGGAGATCAAAAATGAAAAGTCATTGTCATGTTCTACGCCCGCTAGAAGGAGAAGTTGTCGAAGGAAGTCAAGACGACATAGGGACAACCCATCGGAACAATGTTACTCGAGTGCTAGAAAGGACAATCTCTAGAGAAAACCACATGGGAATGACATGAAGACCTGTGGTAGTTCGAAGACAAAGTCCGAGAGCTCCTACAACAGCAGTGCACCGAGGACGTTGCAGCATCACGTGGGGGAGAGTGTCACAACCCACCACTTGATCATTAATAAGAGGGAAGAATCTAGAGTCAAGGAGAAGAAACTAGGTCTTAGAGAGGTTTCCAAAAGACTCTAGAACATTATGGATAGCACTTGAAGCTCCTTAGAAGACTCTAGAATAATATACACAAATCTTGAGAAGTCCTAGAGAAATCTAGAAATGGAGAGCCTTCTAGAATAGGGACTTTTGTGTAAATATAGAAGGACATGTAAGGTAATTATTATTTACACTTTAGCTCCGAGGAAGTAGTATAAATAGAGGGGCCATTCATTTGTAGTCATCAACCAAGAAGTTAAAAGCAATCTTCCAAGAGTTATGAAAAGTCTTCTTTACAACAGCTCTCGCTTCTTCTTCAATCTAGCATTCCCTTAGCGATTTTAGTTGAAAAGGCTTACTTGAGCTTGCAAGATCGTGAAAGAATCGTGAGCGAGTTGTCAAGTGCTGCATAGAAATTTTAGTCGAAGTCTAAGTCCATGACACTAGGTAGTGGCAAATAAGCAAGTTGGGTCGAAATTGGCAAGTTGAAAACGAGTCAACATAAAATGGCAAATGTGAGAAATATTAGAGAAGAATATTATTTGAATTAGTGTCTCTACATTATTACATTGATACCCAATTTATAGATACTATATTAGACTCCTTTTCCAACTAGGATATTATAATACAACCCTTTTCCAAGTAGGATTCTATATACTATTCCTATTCTAAGTAGGATTGTAGATATTATTTTTGTTCCTATTCCTATTCTAACACTCCCCCGCATGTTGGAGCATACAAGTCATGTGTACCTAGCTTGTTACAAATGTAATTAATACAATGACTGATGAAGAGCTTGGTAAGATATCTGCAAGTTGATCACTCAGACTTCATACAATTGACAATCAATTTCAATGTGTTTTAGTCTTCTCATGAAATACTGAATTTGATGCATAATGCCAGTCAATCTCAATGTGCTTGGTCTTCTCATGAAATACTGAATTTGATGCATAATATCGATAAAACTCAGAGTAATAAATTCTTGAATTGCAGTGTTGAACTTCCCAAACCTAGCTCAGAAGACTATTTCATAGCATAGAGTGACTTACACGATATATGAGGCTACCAGACTCCCCTTGAGTAACAAAATCAAGTGGTTGCTCCATATAGATTTCTTCCTCGAGATTATCATAGAGAAAAACATTCTTAATTTTCAAATGATAAAAAGGTCAATGAAGAATGACAATATGGATCATCTCGAAATTGCTCCAAAAGTCTCTTTAAAACTAGTTGAAACTTGCTCATGCGCCGAATTATTAAATTTGATGGCTGAAAGTGGTCATAGATTGAGAAATAAAATTATATGGGTAGGATCAGAATGATGACACGACCCTACTAAGAAAGAGAATTATATGGGGAGGGTCAGAATGATGGCACGACCCTACTGAAATAGATAAATTGTATGGATAGGGTCGGAATGATGGCACGACCCAATACAAACAAGAAAGTAGCCACCGTAAGGATGGCACGGTGCTACGCAAGTTGAATATGAAAAAGTAGTCACCAGAAAGATGGCACGGTGCTACGCAAATTGAATATGAAAAATTAGTCACAAAAAATGGCATGGTGCTACGCAAATCGGATATGAGAAAGTATTCACCAGAAAAATGCACAGTGTTGCACAAATTAAATATGTGAGAATAGTCACAACAGAAATACACAATGACCTAATCTTTTTGCTAACATAATCATTGGGTTGCAAGTCTAAAGTAAGGTCTTGCTTCTATTCTAGGATCAACGTTGAGAGTAGCATCCCTTCGAACGTCGAGTTGGGTTCTATATTTAGAGTGGGGAGAGAGGCCTTGGATCGGTTCTTGGGTCAAGATCAGGAGTCAAATCTCAAGTCTAGAGTTTGGTTAGGTCTCGAGTTGGGGTTGGGAGTTTAGTTAGGACTAGAGTTGTGGCCAAAACTCAGGTCGAGAGTCAGATGTTGATTCCATAAATTAGGAACTAGAATATGGTTCAAGAGTCGAGTCCCAAGTTAGGATCGAGACCAATTTTGAGACTAAGGTCTGTTTGAAGTTGGGTCTTTATCGAGAGTTGGGCTTGGATCAAGCTTTTGATTTGGGGTTGGAAATCAGGTTTCGAATCTAAGTTGGGATCAAGGTCAAGATTGGGAGTCAAGTCAGGGTTGAAAGCTCGAGTCTCAATGATGGGTAGAGAAATGTTTAGCCTCAACAAAGAGGTAGAGGTGAGCGGAGTTAAGGGTAAGGGCCACAGTAGAGGGAGGAGCAAGTGGTGGGTTAAGGGAAAGGGTGTGGGTCTAGCGGAAGGATACAACGGAGGGATGGGGTGGTAAGTTGAGAGGTTGTGGGTCAAGGATCTATGGTCTATGGCATCTGGGTAGTTTAGTAGGTGGTTTTGGGGGTGGTGAAGTTGAAAAAGAGGTTTGCAAAATGTTTTCCTTACCTAATGTACGAAATTCATTTTCCTTAAATTGGAGTAAAATAGGTTCATTTGGAAATCATTTTCCAAGAGATTGACAACCAAACAAAAGAAAATTGGAAAGAAAATATTTTCCTACATACCAAACACACACTAGATGTTCCCTCAATTTCTATATTTTGCCCATATATTACTCGGGTACTCATATTCTTACCGGTCAAATATTGGTTGAATTGAAAATTTTACCCATTAAAAATATCACTCCCCAACCCATTAAAATATGGGTGGATTGTGGGGGTTGATTGTATATGGGCTCATTTGACCAGCACTAGGCGTAGGCAAAATACGATATTCCCTAGGTACCGAAGCAGTTCAATTCTGATGAAACATTGCTATTTCACAATGGGCATATTTGGACATTGTCATCATAATGGGCATATTTGAGGAGATAGGGATTACAAACTGTAGATTCCGATATTTCTAATCGTCAAATTTCAATCAGGTCAAGAGGAGGATGTCATGGCCTCAGGAGGGAACAGGAGATCAGTTCGGAAGTTGAACTATCTCACTGTAAGCGTTGCTTCTCTAAATGGTGGAACTTTCTGCACCCTTTGAGCTTTTTGAAGTTGCAACCACCACTGAAGAAATGGAACTTGGGCTAATTCAACCCCAAAAAATCTAGCTCGTGACGGAAGGATTGTTCAAGATCTTGTCAAGAGGCAGCCCTCACCCTTATAGCATTAATGTGGGACTAAACACTCCCCCCATATGTCTAGGATTGAACATCTGAAGCATGGACAAAATATTAGATGGATTCCAACATCAAGCAATCAAGAAATTGGGATAAGCCAGCACTGCTACTATGATAAAAAATGGACTTCGGGCTAACTCAACTCCAGAAGCTAACTCATAGGGAAGCCCAAGAAACCATCTCACCTCTAAAGCACCAATGGGACTCAACAAAAATAAAGGAGCTCAAGGCAAGCAAAGAAAACCTGTTAGAATCCTTAATTACAAGGATTTGTTAGAATCCTTAATTATAGGGATTTAAGAATTATAGGATCAATTATAGGGATACGATGCCAATCAGATAT
>JAABOM020000012.1:13515997-13527107 GCA_011800125.2 Solanum clarkiae | reverse complement strand
AGTGGTAAGGTCTGCATACATTCTACCCTCCCCAGACCCCACTTGTGGGATTTTACTGGGTATGTTGTTGTTGTTGTATAAATATATAGGGTAAATATTTCCCTAGTCCCTTTACTTAAGCATTTAAGAGATTGTATAATATTTTATTAGTTTCTTTATTTATTTACGTTATCTGTAACAACTATTTGATCCCATCAACTTGAGGAAATAATCAACTAATTCAATTCCCAATATATCCTCTTTCCCTTTGTCTTCTTCTTCTAATTTCTCATGGTATCAGAGCTACTGAGTCTTTTAGCTCTATCTCTGAATGTTCTTTTCTTTTTGTAACAGAAACTGAGAAAAAGAGGGAGGGATCGATCAATTGGTTGCTAAATCAATCATATCAGAAAACTGTCAAGTCTCACCTCTCTCTTTCTCCAGGTCATTTAAATTTCGTTTAAATTCCTTTCTCTCTTAAATCTGGTTGTTTATTTCTTTGTTTCTCTCTATCTGCTAAAAACTTTTACTTTGTTGCTTCATCAGTACTTTTTTTGTGAACAAAGAAATGGCTGTCCAGTAGCTGTCAAGGGACATGTAGCGCAAACACAAGGAGAGGCTAAGATCCAATAAATAGAAATTGTAATGTGATGTTTTTGCTTGAGCTGAAAAAAAAAAAGATCTTCCCTCTGTCTTATACAATTTTTCTTTCCTTCTTAATTCTGTAGCTAAGGTACTCTAATGGAGTCTTCCATTTACTCCACTGGAATCACAAATTTATCACCTCTGACCCTTCGTACACCTTCCTCGATTTGTTGGATGCTTGCATGAACCAACCTTTATTCTTCGACGTACATTCTTGTCGGTAATTCCACCAGACCTGAGCAACAAAACCATGTGGTTGCTCTATATAGACTTCTTCCTTGAGACCATCGTGAAAAAAACATTCTTAATGTCCAATTTATAAAAAACCCATGCATTGGATTATTAGATTTTATAGTTGAAAGTGTTCACAATTCAAGAAATAAATATATGGGTAGGGTCAGAATGATGGCACGAACCTACTGAAAAATAGAAATTATATAGGTAGGATCATATTGACGACACAACCCTACTAAAAAAAGAGAAATTGTCTGAATAGGGTCGGAATGATGGCATGACCTGACAAAGAAAGAATTATATGGGTAAGGTCGGATGATGGCACAACCCTACGCAAATCAGATTTGAGAAAATAGTCACCGGAAAGATGGCACGGTGCTTCATAAATTAAATATGAAAAAGTAGTCACCTGAACGATGGCATGGTGCTACATAAATTGAATATGAGATAGTCGCCGAAAAGATGCACGACACTATGCAAATTAGATATGAGAAAATAATCACCAAAAAGATACACGGTGACCCAACTTTTGCTAATACAATTATTGGCCAGACGGGTTGCATATATGGGTCTTAGCCGCCCACAGTAGCAAAAGCTCTTGATTTTCTACCAGGACCGTAGAAGCTTTGATACCACGTGAGAAATATTGGAGAAGAGTATTATTAAATTGTTGTCTCTACATTATTACACAAAGACCATATTTATAGAAACTACAATACAATCCTTTACCAAGTAGGATACTATTTACTATTTCTATTCCTACTACTATTCCTATTCTTATTCCTCTTCTAAGTAGGATTGTATATACCTATTCCTATTCTAACAAAAAGAATATCAAAATCATTGGAGAACGAGTAGACAACACCTATGTACTAAACAATGTGGATCTACCAACTCTCACTTGTCTTGCTGCATTGTCAAATGATCCATGGATATGGCACAGAAAACCAGGTCACACAAGCATGCATGCACTTGAAAAATTAGCCAGATTAGATTTAGTTCTTAAATTGCCCAAGCTAAAATTTGAAAAGGATCATCTTTGTGATGGATGCCAATTTGGTAAATAGACTCGATCATCAGACAAAGTTAAGGACATCATGAGCACATTAAAACCATTACAACTTCTCCATATGAACCTTTTTGGACCTACGAAAATCGCAAGCATTGGTGATAAAATCAGTTCGCATTTATGCTTGGGCGACCCACTACTGAAGCAAGTCATCTTGTTCAGAGACTAGTGGAGAAATATAGGGAAAGAAAGAGGGACCTTCATATGGTATTCATTGATCTCGAGAAGGCCTATGACAGAGTTCCAAAGGATGTCCTATAGAGGTGTTTTGAGGTGAAAGGTGTTCCAATGGTATATACTAGGGTGATAATGGACATGTATGACAGAGCCGAAACTGGGGTAAGGACAGTGGGAGGAGACTCAGAATATTTTCCTATTAAGATGGCACTTCATCAAGGATCTATGCTAAGCCCTTTTCTTTTTGCCTTAGTGATGGATAAGCTGACACGATATATCCAGGAGGAGGTTCCTTGGTATATGCTATTTGCGGATGACATAGTACTAATTGATGAGACTCAGGATAAAGTTAATGATAGATTGGAGGTTTGAAGACATACTTTGGAATCCAACGGGTTCTAATTAAGCAGGACCAAAATAGAATACTTGGAGTGGCAAATTCAATGTTGTGATGGATGAAACAAACATCGAACTAAAGCTTGCCACTCAATCTATTCCCAACAGAGAAAGCTTTAAATATCTTGGGTCCATCATCTCGGGTAGTGGTGATATCGATGATGATGTCACACATCATATTGGGCCAGCATGGATGAAGTGGAGGCTTGCGTCCGGAGTATTGTGTGATAAGAAGATACCATATAAACTTATAGGTAAGTTTTAAAGAATGGTGGTTAGACCGTCATTGCTGTATGGGATGGAAAGCTGGCCAGTCAAAAATTCACATATCCAAAAGGTGCAGGTTGCGAAGATAAGGATGTTGTGATAGGTGTGTGGACATACCAGGGGTGATAAGATTAGAAATGAGACCACTCGAGAGAAGTTACGAATGGCTTCTGTGGCAAACAAGATGAGGGAAGCGAGATTGCGATGGTTTGGGCATGTGCAGAAAAGAAGTGTCGACGCTCCTGTCAGGAGGTGTGAGAGGTTGAATTTAGGAGTTATACGGAGGGTTAGAGGTAAACCGAAAAAGTATTGGGGGAGGTAATTAGACAGGATATGGCGCAACTTCATATCACTGAGGACATGACCTTAGATTAGAAAGGAGCAGAGGTCGCGTAGTAGGGTAGAGGTTAATAGGCTAAAAGTGGTATGATGATGTCTGGCTTTGTGTCATAGTAAAATTAGTCATGTCTTTATATCTTGTGTTGTTATTATCCGTCTTATATTTGTTACTTTTATTGTAATTATATATTATCATTTGCTTTCCACTTTAGTCATTTTTTTTTATATCTAGTATCTTATGCTTTTGGGGCCTGATATTTTTGAGCTGAGGGTCTTCTGGAAACAACCTCTCTATCTCTACGAGGTAGTGGTAAGATATGCGTGCATTTTACCCTCACCAGACCCCCTACTTGTGGGATTCCACTGGGTATGTTGTTGTTTATCCTTTTCTGATTAGACCTGAGGTATGGTGTGTCGCAATAAAGATGCAGTCACATTCAACTGCTACTGACCTTTTATATATGATCATTCAGGAATGATTTGAAATACATGTTATAGAAACTTCCTCAGTGATGAGATTACGAAGAAGCAGCAGAATTTTCTGAAGACATACAATCAAACACATTTTAAGATGAACAAAATAGGTTGCTTTTGAGAAAATTCAGTAAAGAGTTATTTTCAGTCGATTCATTCTACAGGTATCTTTACAAAAGATGGGACAGGAGTGCTTTCCGGATGCCCACTGAGAAGGAAAAAAGGGAGGCCTCTTCTTTTTCGTTTTTTTTTTTGGGGTTGTGTACGACCAAAAGTGCAGTAACAATTTGTGGAAACTTTTGGAAAAGAAAGTCAATTCATGTGAGTTGCAGTTATCTGCAAAAGACATGATTTTGTCCTATCTACTTCTTACATTGCCCTTCTCGTGCTGAATTATGAGCTTTTGCTATTCTGTTGTGTTCTTGGCATTAGCAAAGAGTAGAGCAGAGTCTGGCAATTGGGAAGCTACAAAAGACTAAGGAAGCAGACAAGAAGTGAATCCACTATGACATTCTAGATGGACACAGATTAACAATAGACGAGCACCAAGTATATCAAGATCTATCCTATAGCTTAACTTGTTCCTTTATTTTATTTTATGATTCGATAACTATTTGAATTCTCAGAGTAAATGAATGTTGATCTTCTAAGCTCCATGCTAACTCATACAGACAGTAATTTGGTACATCTTCTTGGTGCCATTAAAATGAATGCAATGAAATATATGCTCTTAATATGATAAATATTGAATCTTACCACCCCAACAAAAATCAGAAAAGCATATAAGTGGCCAATCCAAGCTGGATCACCGCGTTCCAAAGACTGTAAGCAATATCAAGTTAATAATGAGGAGATATAATATCAGAAAAACCCAAAAAGAGTGCACTACTTCCACACATCCTATGAAAAGCAAAACTACTATGGCATACCAGAATCAGGAAGGTAACAGCTCTAAGAGGAGGAAACATAGACGAGATTAGTCTCACCTATAGGCTCTGAATCACAAATTTCTTATATATTTAATAAGTTTAACATCACTTATGCTTGTCTATATCTAGTGAAGACATAGTATATTGAATCTCGATATTAAGATAAGATAGTTAATAAATAAATCCACCATCAAACAAATTGCACTCTCTACCATTATCATAGGCAAATCCACAATTTGAACTTATCAAGTTTGGGAATACCAAAGCCATCTGTTTTGTAAGGTTCAAAATCAGTATCTGTAATTATTTTAAATTTTTTAGTACATATACAAAGTCCGAACAAAGCTATTGGGTTGGGATGAACCCATAACAACTACACTACATCTGCCCCAGTATATTATGTTCTTTAACTTGTAATTACACCATTGTCCCATTTGAAACTTTTTATTGAACTTCAAATTAACTTTTTGAAGATTATGTGCATATTATATCAGCAGTGGTTGAAAAACATTTGGAAGTAAAGATTGATAAGATGATGGATATGACAAGCTAGACTAGTTAGATTTCCTCACTGAGAATGTATCACAAGTGCAGACCTTTGTATTCCTTATTAATCAGTCCTTGACATACATTAACTTTGTTCATAATTGTTATTTGTCAAACAACATAACAATGTTTACAAAATAAGAATCAGCAACTTTTCTTATGTGTGCTGAGTGTGTGTAATTATGATAAAAATGCACGTTTAAATGCACAAAACATCATATTAGAGGAGATCAAAGTAAACAAATTCCAACAACCAAAAGTTACCTCTAAGAGACGATTAAGTAGTAGTGGTCCCACAAACTGACAAAGATCACTAACTACCTGAGGATTAGAATAGGAAAAGAAGATATTCAGAAGAATTTTAAAATGAGAAATGGTAGAGGATTAAACGATGACTCAAATAAAGAATTTCAGTTCCAAAAGGGACAATGTAAGCCTAAAATATCTTTTCATGGTGATAGAAGTAACCAGAGAGAAGATTCCAGCATGCATTCTTTTAGATGGAGTGATGGAAAGGAACCTAAATGTTAGGATGAATTCAAAACAAGGAAGAAAGAAAATCAGTTATCAGAGAAAAAATTAACTTCCGTATTATTGCATTGCCCACTGCATCTCCAGTTAAAAAGAATTAGAACCATTTGATTAGTTCTGTTATCACATTTTATCTTTACCCTTAATATTGACAGTCCTCTCCCTCAATACACAATACTTTATCTTGTTAGATTTCTTTATAGCTACCCTGTCGTTTGTATATCTGAAAATGAAGTTTTGGAAGACTCCACGAATTCAAACCATGAAAACCAACCCAAAACTGGAGCATGGGAACCACCAATGTAAAACCCGTGAATTTGAACCTTAAAAACCACACCAAAACAGGAAGGTGGGGACCTCCCAACCATCATGTGGTCAAAAAGTTACAAAATGGACTAGGAAGGATGTGGAAGTACTTAGCAAAATAGGATGAAAGCCCAAAACGATTTTAAAAATTTTAAGCTCTAGCACAAGGTCGATTGGAAGCTATACCGTGGATTAAGTTTTTGAATAAGCTGGCAAAAGGTCCAACTTCTAACAAACATATCTTCCAGTGTATAAAGTTTTATGTGGTGAATTACCTATCCAATTACAGGTGTTCGAGTCAACTTTCCAACCCAAGAAACTATTCGTCAATCTTAGCTCTGTACAAAATTATATATACATTTTACTGAAGTGCATTCGAAATGACCAGGCATGACGCGAGCTGGGCAAAACTTCATGAATCGAACTTTTTTTTCATTCAGTGTTGGCACACCACGCCATGCCTCACAGTAGGCCAAAAAATCTATCTATTTCTTCATTTCAAGAGCTATGAAGTTAGAGAAAGAGGGCATATACTTATATTCTCAATGTTCTCAGTTCAATAAACCTTTAGATGTCTCTTATGATATCCTACTATCTGTGTATTGACAAAATCAATGATTTTACTTAAAAGTTTACATGATGACCTAAGATTTTTCCTTCTTAGTATGACTCATGAAATTCTGCTAAAGGGATATAACAAGCCAAAAGAGCCATAGTATGTACTGTTTATGAAAAGGGTCGATGAACCAGATATGTTATTAAACATTTTGGGAGTACTGCTTGGTTAGACAAAAAGGTGTTAGTCTATGTGTCAAGCGCTTGAAATTATGTAGGAAAAGGTCATACCATTGGTTCGGGCGATACCTTAATGTTACCCCAAAGAGGGTTTTATGATGTGGATCCAATGGTAGAAAAAGTTATGAATGCCTAATCATCCCAGCAAGGTGGGATGGCGTAGAGAATCAGGCCAAAATCAAACCGTATGTATATCACATTGTGGGGTCGATGACTAGATAACTCCCATTAAAATTACTTACATTCATTTTTTTTTTTTTATTGAATCTTATTTTGGTGATAAAGACTTTCTTATTTCTCATGATACACCTATAGAACTATGGTATGTCTTTCCCTTTAATATGCCATCACATCCCTTAATTATGTTTATTATGCTTTATCATACAAGTGTTATTCAACAGTTCTCGCATCCCTTTTGTCGGGGGCGCTGCATTTTATTATGCAGGTTTTGAGACTTCAGGCAACAAGTTTCCACATTAAGCATCTCTCACCTTCAACTGCTATTGGTGAGCCTCATTCATCATCCAGGGTATTTGTCATGTCATATGTATAATTAGCTATTTTGGGTACGCTAGAATTTTGTCCCAACACTTTTATGATTGATGTTACGTCTTAGATGCTGCGTAGACTAAACTACACATGTCATAAATATATATACATATATATGCAGAGAGAGAGAGAGAGAGATGTTTTTGGCTCATTTGAATTATGATCTTTTACTTAAAGTGATCATTTAACTGCATGTTCCACATTTATGAAGAAGTACTTTATAATTATATTTATATCTATCATTTTAACTTTATGACAATTTCATGAGGACGTATCATGTCCAAATGGAGTTGGTCCACTCGATCAAGTACCGTACCTAGTGCTGTTCCACCCCACAAGGTTTGGGGCATGACAAACCTTTTCCCTAAAAAGGTTCTAACCTAACACAGAGCCAAAAAGAAGATGAAAAAAAAAAGGAAACTCCTCCTACGAATTCACTCGACGATAAAAGGGATTCACAACCTGCGGAATCAACTTTTACAGGTCTAGTTATCTGGTAAAATTGCAAAGTTATTCCAAGTGAAAATATCTCCACTCAACATAGGCTTCTAGTGAAGGATTTAGAGATTAAGAGAGAAAAGAAGAAGAGGGTTACTAATGTCCAACCGAGGATTAGATGGGGAGGCCTTACCCCTGCCCTTTCACAAGAGATGGAAGAAAAGATGAGTAATTTAGAGGATTGGAGTAGTGGCAAAAATGTGAACAATATGTCGGACACTACTGCTGATTGCGTTAGAAAAGTACCGACTGAGGTACTAGGGGTTTCGAGAGGGACTTTTGGTGGACGACAGGGTGATTGGTGGTGGAATGACGAAGTTCAAGGTAAAGTAAAAGCTAAGAAGGTCGCTTATACGAAGTGGTTGGAGCGTAGGGATGAGGATGAAAAGCGAAGGCATAAGGAGATCTATAAGACGGCTAAGACAGAAGCAAAGATGCTAATGACAAGCTTTGAAACAGCAGCATCTGAGCGCCTATATAAGGAGCTAAGTGATAACGGCGGGAAGAGAGATTGTATAGGCTCACTAAGGAGAGAGAAAGGAAAGCTCGCGACTTGGACTAAGTGAAGTGCATCAAGGATGAAGAGGGTGAGGTGTTGGTGGATGAGACTTTCATTAAGTTAAGGTGGAAAGCTTACTTTCATAAACTCTTAAACGAAAAAGGAGATAGAGATATTGAGTTGGGTAAGTTGGCACACTCCGAAAGTCATCGAGATTTTCGTTATTGCAAGCAGTTCAGAGTTGAGGAGGTTAGACGTGCTATTAGTAGGATGAAGAGAGGGAGGGCGGTCGGACCCAATGAGATCCCAGTAGATTTTTGGAAGAACGTGGTCAAGGATGGCATAGAGTGGTTGACTATACTGTTCAATGCTATTATGAAGACTGTCAAGATGTCTGATGAATGGAGGAGGAGTACAATGGTTCCATTGTACAAGAACAAGGGTGATGTTCAAAACTATAACAATTACAAGGGTATCAAGTTGTTAAGTCACACTATGAAGGTCTAGGAGAGAATGGTGGAAAT
This sequence comes from Solanum clarkiae, assembly GCA_011800125.2. Lineage (NCBI taxonomy): Eukaryota > Viridiplantae > Streptophyta > Magnoliopsida > Solanales > Solanaceae > Solanum > Solanum clarkiae. The sequence continues at coordinate 13,518,350 of JAABOM020000012.1, read as the reverse complement.
GAGGGTGATAAAAGTAGTGTCCATCTTAGAGAATCAATTTGAATTCATGCCGGAGCAGTCGACTAGTGAAACGATTCATCTTGTTCGGAGATTAGCAGAGGAATATAGGGAAAGAAAGAAGGACCTTCATATGGTATTCATTGATCTCGAGAAGGTCTATGACAAAGTTTTGAGGGATGTACTATGGAGGTGTCTAGAGGTGAAAGGTGTCCTAGTGGCATATATTAGGGTGATAAAGGACATGTACGACGGAGCCAAAACTTGGGTAAAAGCGGTGGGAGGAGACTCAGAGTATTTTCCTATTAAGATGTGACTTCATCAAGGATCTGCATTAAGCCCATTTCTGTTTGCCTTGGTGATGGATGAACTGACGTGGTCTATCCAAGAGGAGGTTCCATAGTGTATGCTGTTTGCAAATGACATAGTACTGATTGATAAGACTAGGACTAAAGTTAATGATAGATTGGAGGTCTGGAGAAATACTTTAGAATCCAAAGGGTTCAAACTGAACAGCACCAAAACAGAATACTTGGAGTGCAAATTCAATGTTGAGGGATAAAGCAGACATTGGTGTGAGGCTTGCCACTCAACCTATCTCCAAGAGAGATAACTTTAAGTATATTGGGTCCATCATCCAGAGTAGTGGCGATATCGGCATGATGTCACACATCGTATTGGGGCAGCATGGACAAAATAAAGGCTTGCCTCTAGAGTATTGTATGACAAGAAGGTACCACCTAAACTCAAAGGTAAGTTTTACAGAATGGTGGTTAGACCATCTTTGTTGCATGGGGTGGAGTGTTGGCCAATCAAAAATGCACATGTCCAGAAGATACAGGTCGCAGAGATGAGGATGTTGAGATGGATGTGTGGTCATACCAGGAGTGATAAGATTAGGAATGAGACTATTCGGGAGAAGCTAGAGGTGGTCCCTATAGCGGATAAGCTGAGGGAAGCGAGACTGCGATGGTTTGGACATGTGCAGAGAAGGAGTACCGATGCTCCTGTTAGGAGGTGCGAGAGGTTGGATTTGGGAGTTAAACGGAGGAGTAGAGGTAAACCGAAGAAGTATTGGGGGGAGGTGATCAGACAGGATATGGCGAAACTGGATCTTTCCGAGGACATGACCTTAGATAGAAAGGAGTGGAAGTCGCGAATTAGAGTAGCAGGCTAATAGGGTAGCAGGGTTAAGTGGATGTCTGGCATTAGAGTATAGTAGGGTAGTAGGAATAGTCGTGTTTGTACATCCTATGTTGCCATTATCCATCATATATGTTGATTTTATCGTATTTACACACTATCATGTGCTCTTCGTTGTTAGTCGTCCTTTTCGTTTCCTTTCTTTTCCTTTCCCTTTTCCATATCAAGTTTATTCTGCTCATGGATTTTTGAGATGAGGGATCCCATAAACAATCTCTCTACCTTGTGAGGTAGTGGTAAGGTCTGGGTACATTTTACCCTCCCCAGACCCCACGTGTGGGATTCCACTGGGTATGTTGTTGTTGTTAGCTATCAGGTTATACGTTTCTGTTCATTCCCCTCGCTGAACCACTGGTATCTTGCACTGTGCAATTTTCTCTTTTTCCATTTATCTTTTCGTCTAGCAAGCATCAACATCCTCATCCTCTTCCTGTTCCATTATTTTGTCAAACCAAAAATGAGAACATCCTTATCTTTTTGTAGAATTCTAAAGTCTTCTTCACACCAACGTCAATTTCCAATTACTGAAATATGTCATGCACTTGTAGCAAAACATGACAGGTGCAGATAAAATAGTGTGGCAGTGAGATCACTTTGGTAATAACAACAACATACCGAGTGAAATCACACAAGTGAAGATTGAAGAGGGTAGAGGTACACAAACATTACAACTACCTCATGGAGGAGGAGAAGTTGTTTCCAAAATACCCTCAGCTCAAGTGTAGCAAATGCAAGTACAAAGGAAAAAGAAAAAAAACAGCGCAGAAAATATAGTGACTAACAAGGGAAACAGCACAAAGTCTAGAAGAAAGAAACGAAAACAAAAAAAATATTGTTATAATTGAAACACAATAAACAACAGACTATGATACATATCACAAGCAAGGACTTGCAATGCTACGCCTAGTACAATAACAAACACCAACAAGTCTAAACACTTGAAAGCAAGACAACCATCCTGCTCTATTAACCTTCTATCTGATACGCGTCCACCGCATCCTCCTATCTAATTACTCTGCTAAATGATTTGATTTTTATTAATAGCACAAATTTAGAAAGAAAATAACCAAAGTTACTGTTAGAATCCTTAATTATAGGGATTCCTTAATTATAGGGATTTTTTAGAATCTTTAAAAATATTTTGCTGCCTTGT
>JAABOM020000012.1:13497132-13512701 GCA_011800125.2 Solanum clarkiae | reverse complement strand
CTATACAAGGCAGCTGAATATTTACAGAATATTTGATTGACATCATATCCCTATAATTGAGGATTCTAACAATCATACCCCTATAATTGAGGATTCTAACACAATATGCAAATACGATAAAACTAACACATATACGATAGATAATGACAACACATGATAAACCCACTACCCTACTATACCCCAAGACCAGACATCCACCTAGCCCTACTAACCATGATAGAAACAGACAAGCAAATGCTATTTGTCCACGGAAGAGAAAATATCATTGTTATCAAACCCAAATATTTAAGTACATGCATTGGCAACAAGGTGACCCTTGCTCGGTTATCCAGACCAACTTTGACTACATAAACCCTACGACAACCAACAGTAGATTTCCCTTGAGCAAGAGAAACAAGCTTCCAAGTGCCACTTGCATGTAAAGCAGACATCTTATTAATCATTGTAATCCTAGATGAGGAAGTGTTTTACTGATAAACTTAAGGATGAAAATAGAGGACAAAGATGATCAGAAATCATAACGGATGATGATAGACGATGATTATTAAAAAGGTACATTGTTGTTAGTATTATGAGGGGACCATGTACCTTTTCGAAGTGCAATCAATCCTCTGGGAGGAAACATGTCCGCCAAGAATTTAAGTCTAGCGCAAGACATGAATCATCTTGGCTTGATTCTGGACATGGACGATGATGATAAAACAGGAATGGTGGCACTTTGACTCGAGATATAGAAGTAACAGAAGATTCCTCAAAAGTCAGAAAATGTAAGTCCTTGGAGATATAAGGATAATGAAGATGTAAAGTAAGGTCGACACCGAAAAAATGTGACATCACCTATTATGATGCTAAGGAATATGAGTTGAGTAGCAACGATGACCCTTTTGAACCGGAGAATAACCAAGAAAAACACATTTGAGATCACAAGGAGTTATCTATCCCATAGGCTAAATAATGAACAAAGGAAGTTCTCCCAAAGCACAAGGGTGTGTACCAACGTCAATGAACTGGGTGAGAACCATGAGGTCTCAGGTTCAAATCCCAGCAGAGACAAAAATACAAGGTGATTTCTTCTCATCTGACCTAGCCATGATATATAGAGTTACCTGATACTTGTTGCTAGAGTGAGATGCCAAGTATTCCCTGGAATTAGCCAAGGTACACACAACATGGCCCGGACTTCCAGGGTTCTCAAAAAAAACATATTAGCTGATTTTCTTCTGTGCAGACTTAGTCAACTATAGTAAACAAGGAAAAGTTTACTCTTGAGGTCAGGACATTAGCACTGATATCCCTTGTGAGAAAAAATATGAAAATTAGTAAGCTCATATGTACTGATTTGTCAACATGGTAGCTGGATCTTCAATTTTCCAGCTTCCTTAAACACCAAAACAGGCAATAAAAGCCATCTTTGGTTTCTACATAAGATAGGCAGGCATGTATATTTCAGATGTTTAAATTTATGTCAAGGCTCCAAAAAAGGCAACTAGCTTGTTTTATTGTTTTCTTACCATCTGATTCTCAATTGCTGTTTCCTAGAATATAATGCCAAGGATTTCACATGTTTCAGCTCTTTGTAGTTTTTTCTCCAGAGAACTGTCTGACAAGATGCAGAGTTCTCTTGCAGATACAGGATCTCTTTTTCATACCATAAGATTCATTTCCTGAGTGTTTTTTTTTTTCTTTTTAGGTTAGCTGTGCAACCCTTGTTTGCTCTTAGGGAAGATTGGTGGAGAGTTTTGTTGATTGCTCAAACTCATTAAGCTTTGAAATTGTAGGGGATCCTTCGTATTTTACTTCTTACAGCTACTTTCATTGATCAAATTCTCAAAATCAATGGGGAGTATAATATTATCCAACCACAGGTCTTTTTTATGATATGTTGGCATGTAGCTTCTTTTTCTTTGATAGGAAAGCTTTATGGGTCATCCAACATTCATGAACTTGACCAGATAACTTGACAATACTAATAAGCCTTGTAGAAGAGAAATTACTTCAAATAGCTATTGACCAAAAACAAAATTATCAAACTCACCTGGAGTAAAAACTCTGCATTGAGAGAACGAAGCTGAGGATCACAAGTTCACTGACCAAAACATAGATTACTCCAAATCTGACATACCATCGGAACTCCTTGATATAGACTTTAGTTTCCACTAGATTCATAAGAACAATGGAAATCCAAGCAAGTGACTCAATGCTCAAAGAAACCATCTGGAAGAAAAGACCACATATATTAGTTGACTAGACATATGAAGCAACAATCTCACTAGACTGGTCAACAGTTAGGAGTAACCAAAATTGATGCTGCTATTTATAGCTAAATGCAAAGAACTGATCAGATCTTGGATGAACATGTAAGTAACATGCTACTCTTTTATTCTCCACAGTCCAGACCTAGTAATCATATTGCAAACAAATGACCAACAGTCTTTAACTGATTGACATTTCCAAAAGGCATGAGCACCAATACCTGAATACCCAGCAAAAGATGATCCAAGCATTTTTGTATCAACATTATCAAAAGAATGTGCATACTTCATCCAAAAAAAAAATGTGCATATCCTAAAGCTACTCATGACCTACAAAAAATTCTCACCAACTGATACAACTTTCCTTAGTAACCTTCACTCACTACCTATGTAAAAATAAGCCTATGATTTACTAAAGGAGACAGGGAAATTGGGAGTACACCTATCGAGTACAATCATGGGTTGAGTGAAGCATAAGATGATCTAGTAGTGGATAAAAGGTCATAACAATGACTTGTTGTTAATTTATCCATTCCACACTAGACTCAATATAGTCTATGTCATGAGCATGGTAAGGCAGTTTATGCACAATCCAAAGGTAGTCCACCTAAGAGCAGCACACAAAATAAAGAGAATCTGAAAGGGATCCCTTTAGACAACTTCAATTCAAAAGGGGAAGCACCTTGACTTTACAAAATTATACGGATGCAGACTATGTCCCAATTCAACAAGAAGTCAACCTCAGGGTATTGCACTTTCTCGAGTGGTAATCTGATGGCATGGAGTAATAAAAAGAAGAATGTTGTGCCAAGGTCAAGTGTTGAATCAGAGTCCAGAGCGATGATATTGGTGTTTGTGAGCTATTGTGGCTAAAATTAAATCTTGAAGACCTGAAAGTAAAGTGGGAGCCACCTTCAAAGCTATAATGTGATACTAAGTCAGCAATAGGTATAGCCCTGCAGAATGATCGAACAAATCAATTCACACTTCATCAAAGAAAAATCGGATCGCGGGTTGATTTGTACTCCATTCATGTCATCCAGGCATACTAGCGGACATTCTTACAAAAGGACAGCAAGCCCTTTTGAAAGACTTGTTACCAACTTGACAAATTGAAGATACTTATTCACCAGCTTGAAGGGGAGTATTAGATTAGGACAGTTTTTACAGTTGTACAACAAGAAGATACCCAAAGTAATTGCTTAGTGGGGGTTTTGGGAGGGTAGAGTGTACATAGATAATTTTTTAAATAGCTGGGATACTCTTTCCATATATATCCTAAGATAAGATCTGATTTGTATCCCATATTTGTAGAGATTTATCCCTAACTGGCTTTATTAGTTTCATGTATATAAGGCCCTACGTCATACTATGTGATGAGAAGATATACACACATTAACTTACTTCAGAAGGTCAAAAGAAAACTTGATTATTACTTGACAAAATATAAGAAAAATGAAAAAGAAAAGCTTGCACATTATACAACTACCAAGAGAATCTTCATCTGGCCTGTATGCTTGGTAATAATTAAAAAGAGTGTTACAAACTAAAGATCATAAAAACCTGCATTTCACAAGGAACTTTTCTTTGCATTTTTTTTTTAAGAAAGGACAAACATTCAGTTGGATTCTAGATTTTCTATTGAAACTGGCAACTTGTGTCTATTTCTATAAATGAGCAAAACAGCTTAGTAACATCCCAAAAAAATCTAACTAAGAAAGCCCAGAAAGTCCAGGAAGAAATCTGGTCGTTGCAGAAAATTCATTTCTACAGACAACATCTATGGCCCCTAAAACCATTTACGGACCCCAGATGGGGTTTCGTGGAATCGAGGTCCAGCAGTGACACATTTCAGTCAATTACTATAGGACGGGTCTATGACCCGTAAAATCACTCTACGGACCGTAGAAAGGTGTCATAGTTCCCAAGTCCTGAGACCCATGTCTCAGTACTTTTTTCACAATCAAACAGGACGGGCCGTAGAACATTGTATGACCCGCAGATGGCTTCCACAGTTCCAAAGTCCTGCAACCCCAGAAAATCTCATTACCCATTTACGAACTGAGTCCATGACCGTAATTCCATCTGCAACCCGTAAATGGGTTTCGTGGTTTCCAAGTCCTGAAAGCCAAGTTTCATAACTTTTTGTGCGAACATGCAGGACGAACAGTAGAAGGGTCACGACCCATAGAAGGTCGATCATAGACCCAGATCGTCAGAGTTCCAGTTTCCATGAAAGCGCCTTCTACGTCCTATAGAAGTTTCTACGGTATGGACCTGTAGACGGCCCCGAGACAGTTTTAATGAGGGAGAGCTTCATCTTTTCCCACCCTTCCCAACAAAAAACTCGATGTTTTGGGACTAAAAAAGCCACTTATCAGTACCCTTCATGCTATTACTCTTATTAACACTTGAAATATTTTGAGAGCATGATTGGGGAGGAGAAAAGCTAGGGTTCAAGCATTCCAACCGGATTCTTTGAGCTTTGAGTAGAACTTCAATCTTTTTCAGATACATAAAGCTATTCATAATGTTGGATCGAGTCCATCCATATATCCTACATCTAAATTCCTTTATCTATGAGTATGAGTTGAGATTAGCCATTATTTCTTCGAGTTCCGAATGAGTTAATTCTTTGTGCAATGCATTCTATATAGTTATGCATTTAAATTCCTATTGTTCCTACATCTTGAATTATTGAATTTATTCTTCATGGTTACATCCCCGTGACCCCTAGTTAAATTGAGGATAATTGTTTAACTATGAACTTATTTTGAGTTAGTGTTCATGTATTGAATCATAAAGTATAAATTATATTAATCTTATTCAAATTTTATTGACTCCAAATGAGTATGCATAAAAAAAAATTTAAGAAAAGAGTTTTGATGAGATGGGAGTAACTTTGAAAGTATATTTTAATGAATGGGTACGATGATTTGAGATGAGTTTGAGCTTTTATGTTAAAGTTGAGTAAGACTAAATGAGATGATTTTTTAATCATGTACTCACTTGAGGTATATGAGCATAATAATATGATTTTGGGAGTATAATTAAGCACCATTGGATAAGAGTTGAGGCAATTCAAACCCCATAAACTATGTAGCCAGCCTAGGATAAGATCATGTCGTTGGTCTAAGTCGCACGGACCTTTCACTTTCAATGCCACGCCCGTGTCGGATTCTCCAAAAGAACACCACTTTGGGAGAATCTGACACGTACCGACTGACACTTTTGAAGAATCCAAGCAACATAGTTGTTGGTTCGTGTGACTCCTCATTTTTCCCAAAAGAGGACTTTTATTTTGAATCCATTGAGGTGATCGTCCCATACCCTGGCAAAGTATTGGGCGGCTGTAGCAACAGTGGCAATGCAATCATTGTATCATCACTAGCTTACAAGTGGTGGTTGTCGATTAGATAAACTCCCCAAGAGTAAATAATATCATTTTACTAAGATTGCATTTACTTGAGTCTATTCATGAAACATTGTTTATTCTTAAATTTCTTGCTTTATTTTGAGTTGAGTTCATAACATCAAGTATGCTTGAGTATGTTTTCTTTCAGCTATTTTATATACCTCATATTTCATGTACTGACATCATTCGATGTTGCATCATTTTATAATGCAGATACAAGTGCTAAAGATCCTCAACAGGCACTTCGTTGAAAATTCATTCATCCCAGCTAGTGGTGAGACCACCTTGCCTTCAGAGGAGCCCTTGTATTCTAGTTTTCTTTTCTATTTGAGTAGTTCTTTTGAGGTAGCCGCGCGCTTGTCTCGGCACCTTCTTATGACTAGTTAGAGGCTTCACAGACTGAGTTAGATAGAGTTAGAGGCTTCACAGACTAGTTAGATATATTCATATATTGGAGTTATGACACTGAGTTGTATCTTTACCTTGATCATCTTAAATTGTTATTTTATTAGCATTGATGAGATCGAGATTCCCATTTTGTATGAGTTGAGTCTTCCACACTGAGTGAGTGAGCCAGGCCAAGGGGTTCACTTGGGACCAGCAATAGTTTCCAAGTACCCGCCACGCCTAGGGTATAGGCTTGGGGCATGACAAGTTTACATTAAGACTCTAAGAAACTACAGGTATTTTGACCATATAAATGGAATCAGCACACCCAAAATTTTGACAATTTCTCCTAGGTAGGACTGTTTACGCTAAACACAACAGCAATATACTAGGTGTAGGTAAGAAAAGCATACCCAACATACCTTGGGAGGTAGAGAGTCAGTTCAATGAAAAGCATATCCAAAAAGATCGAAAAAGAAATAATGAAAGTGAAGACATCATGACGAAAAATTCTAGAAAGCATGACAAAGCATACCGGAAAAAAGAACAATAACTACAATAAAACAGTGGTGATAATAAAAGTACAAGCGACAGTAGATAGTAGAGGAAATTGAATGGCAAGAAACTACAGGAGAAATACTATGACTACCAGCATGTAAGGATAAGGACAACGTTATATTACCTACCAGCACTCTACCCTAATTTGTCTCCTCCACAACCTCTTATCTAAGGTCATTTCTTCAACCACTTCAACAGCTATAGTGTTTGAGAATGTCGGCAACTCAAATCTAGGGTTTCCTCAACCCAAATTGGAAGTAAAAACTTGACTCCTCAAATAATGACTACTTCGTAGGAAATATTCCAGAGGTCTCCATAGATCAAGATCCTAGCCCATTTGAGTGATTTTTCAATTCCATCTCCTCCTCCATAGCAATCCATCCACCACACTTTTCTCCTATCTTATGGTTGGACAAGAGTTGGGGAGGAACTCCAGTAGCCCTCTGAGTTGTTGAGGTACATCCTGCTATGAGACTCCACCATTCCAATTGAAATCTGGATTTTTTTGAGAAACAGTTTCCTTGAAGAATCTTCTTTGCCATATTTCTATGAGAGAATTCTATACAAAATAGCTTACCCGTCATCTCAAAAATGTTGACCCCAAAAGTTGTTTTCCAGTTGGAATATGTCCACCCCTGAGGTCTGCTAGAGAATGTTTCTCCTCACCTTCCCTACCAAAGTGGCCAACAAAACATCTCTTCAGCAACCCATCAACACTTACGGATAAAATAAGAATATTCCCCTTCTTAATCTCTATGTCTGCTTCCCAAAGCTTTTTGGATTGTCATTTACTTTCTTGTGCCACTTTAGCATATGGATAGTGGGCTTCAGTCAATATAGAGTAATGGAGATCTACCTAATCAATAGGAGGAGAGAAAATATCTCTCTGACCTTAAATGAAGAATCTCTCTTACCTTAAATGCAATGTCGAGCCAATCAGCCTTCAAGGCTTTTCTTGAATAACTAGTGTTAGAATAGGAATCGGTAAATACATCCTACTTAGAATAGGAATAGGAATAAGAATAACAATAGTATATAGAATTCTACTTGGAAAAGGATTGTATTATAGTATCCTAGTTGGAAAAGGAGTCTAATATAGTATTTATAAATAGGGTCTCAATGTAATTATTTCTCACATGGTATCAGAGCTAGTGATAGTTGTTAGTGCTTGGTGGCCCTAACAAATGGAATCAAAGCGAAACTAAGAACGAGTGTTCATCTTGGCGGGGTTTAGTCTAAACGTAACCTATTTGTCAGTAATAAAGATTTTGTTTGGAGAAATTTTTTAGCACCATGTTAAATTAAGTCTTGGGCCTAACTTACACCACAAAAGTTGGCTCAAAGGAAGAAGGATTGTCCAAACCTTATAAGGAGTCCGCCCATCTCATTAACCACCACTGTGGGCCTTTTGTCATTCTTCAACACCGCACCTTAGTCCAGTGCTTAGCATTTGGTGCATGGGTTATTTTTAATTTTCGAGGGTCCAATATTGAGTGAGATTGGTCCTGCTCTGATACCACTTATTAGGACCAACAGGAATCAGGTGTCATGTGGAAGCTAGCAAAGTATTCTTGAAAGACCATGAGTATGAAGATAAACGAGAAACATACCATAAAGAGACATAATAATTTAACGTGGTTCAATCAACCGACTTACATCTGTAAATGGAGATGAGCAATCCACTATATAAAAGAGAGTACATAATATCGTGAGAAATAACCTCAGTAATGCACTCAGAATACAATGAGGTTCACATACTTGTGTCTCACAATATCTCTCCCCACACACAATTTCTACGATCCTGATAGAAAATCAAAGAGCTTCCGCTGCTGGTAGGCGACTATGACTCATATATGTTGCTCGTCCGGCCAATGGTTATGTTAACAAAAGTAGGGTCAATGATATATGTATGATTCTCATATTCAGGAGAAGAAAACTCAGTCAAACAGGTCACTGTGCGTCAATTTTCTGTGACTTTCTAGGGTTGTTTTGTGTCAACCCCACATCCATAAGTGTTTGTGTAGCACCGTGCCATCATTCCTGTGACTACTTTTTTTATATCTAATTTGTGTAGCACCGTGTCATCTTTCGGTGACTACTTTTTCATATTTATCATGTGTAGCACCATGCTATCTTTCCAGTGACTACTTTCTCATATTTGATTTGTGTAGCACCATGCATCTCTTCGGACTACTTCTCATATTTAATTTGTGTAGTACCGTGAAGTTTTCAAACTACTTTCTCATATCTGAGTTGCATAGCACTGTGTATCTTTTTGGTGACTCAGATTTGATTTGCGTAGTTCCATGCGTCTTTTTGATGACTCATCAAATCTAATTTGCATAGGATTGTGCCATATTCTGACCCTACCCATATAATTTTACATTTTAGTAGGGTTGTGCCATCATTCCGACTCTACCCATATAATTCTCTTTCTTAGTAGGGTCGTATCATCATTCCGTCCCTATCCATATAATTTCATTTCTCAATTTATGATCAATTTCAGCCATCAAATTTAATAATTCAGCCCATGAGCAACTTCCAAACAATTTTAAAGTGACTTTCTTGGAGCAATTTTGAGATGATCTATATTGTCATTCTCCATTGACCTTTTAATTTGTTGAGCATTAAGAATGCTTTCTCCGTGATCATCTCGAGGAAGAAATCTATATGGAGCAACCACATGATTTTGTTTCTCAGGGGGAGTTTGGTAGCCTTGTATGTCATTTGTGTAAGTCATTTTGTGGTATGAAACAGTCTTCTGAGTTTGGTTTGGGAAATTAAACATTGTAATTCAAGAACTTATCATATTGTGTTTTATCGACATCGTGTATCAAATCCAGTATTTCATGAGAAGACTAAGCACACTGAGATTACTTGGCGATTTTGCCAAATCAAGTGATCAACTTGCAGATATCTAACCAAGCTCTTCATCGATCCTCATACTAATTATATTTGTAACAAGCTAGGTACATATGACGTGTATGCACTAGCTTGAGGGGGAGTGTTAGAATAGGAATAGATAAATACAATCCTACTTAGAATAGGAATAGGAAAAACAATAATATATTGAATCCTTCTTGGAAAAGGATTGTATTATAGTATCCTAGTTGGAAAAGGAGTCTAATATAGTATCTATAAATAGAGTTTCAATGTAATAATGTAGACAACAATCCAATAATATTCTTCTCTAATATTTCTCACAATTAGGACCAACCTTTGATCTCCTTTTATGGATATAATGCTCATATATCTGCAATGTACATTGAATTTTCTCATTCAAAAGTAGTCTGTTGGAATGTATCCAATTCTTTGGTTCTCCATCTCTTAACACTTCTTTTCTCCATCTCTGTGATCAGAACTTGACAAGAAAGAAATGAGAAAAGGTGGGAATGCTACCATTAAAGGTGATAGCTGAGAAGAAGGCGATGAAAGAAGAGGGGCTCTGGTGAGGAAGTCGCAGGAAGAGGTGCTCTCCACTCCTAGAAAGTAGGAGAAAGGGAGTTCTTGGGAAGAGTGCCTAGGAGCATTTCTAGGCTGGGGAATGCTGAAAAAAGACTTGCAGATTCTACTGGAAGATATTGTCAGAAAATCTGAAATCAAAGTAGTAGGTGAGTTGCAGGGAAGAAAAAATTTCGTCGGAAAACATACATAGGTGTTAAAGAAGTTGGAAAACAGATCTAAGATCGGAAACAATAGGTCAGTTGCATCGGAGAAAAACTTTCACCAGAAAACACCTGTAGGTTTTAAAGGGAGGCCATTTCCGATGAAGATAGATGGAAAAGCCTTCCATCAATCTCAGATAGAGCCAAAGATTCACTATTTTTTGGCTTTGGGGTATGATGGAATATAGCAAAATGGCTCTTTAAACTGTCTGCGCTTCTTTTAATTGTGAAATAGCAGTTAGTCAATACAACTTTCGACGCTCATCATGGGTCATCTGGAAACAGTCGCGCTATGTTTTTAAACATAGGGTTCAGGCTGCGTACATCCGACCCCCCCTTACCCCGCAATGGGCAGGAGCCTTTGAGGCTTTGGGGTAATGTTGTTGTTGTTGTATAGATGGAAAAGCCTCACATTGGGATATGTGCCTGAAGTGTTTATAAAATACTTCTCTAAGTTTATCTCTACCTCCAATTGGATTCCAGATCGAACAAAGCAAGAGAAAAAAGATTTGCAAAGTGAAGACTTAAGCCTTCTATTGAAAAAGCTATGGTATTGAGATGTAGACATCTTAAATTTGTCAAGAAAATCTAAGAGTATATCAAGATTAAATGCCTCTCTAAACATCAAGGTTACCGAAAAGATAGAAGTTCCAAGAAAATGATTTACCTTCAGAGATACAAAAATGATGAGAGTAGAGAATCATGTAAATAAGAAACATATAAGAAACAACAAGAGGAATGTCACATATCCACCTACAGCCCTAAACCAAACTTTGCTACTGTCACAAACTCCAGCCTGTGCCGATACAAGAAGAAGGAAAGGAGAGTAAAATTGCAAGTTGGACTTCAAATGACTATATGTATGCCTTTTTATGTGGTCAAATATGCAATTATGAAACTGAATAAATCATAGCAACTTTATTGACACTGTCCACTGTGTAATGAATATGAAACTCAGTCACCTATGCAGAAGCTATCTGGTACACAAAGTGAACTACCCGACAAATAGTATGAGATGCAGAGAATCTCTAGCTTAAGGAACCCCTGGCCTGCTTTAGAAAACAAATTACTTTATCACTTAGGAATTAAAAAGGACCAAATCGAGTAGTATAAATACGGAACTCATTTTATTTTTATTTTTTTGAAAATTGATACGAATAGGGAACTCATATATCTGACTCCAAGTCTCCAACAACACTGGGATCCACACATAGTGGATTAATTAATAGTTCAGGTAGGTTTGATTTCCATTATAAGTCCTTTGGGATGATTCCAATGACAAGTACATCAAAGTAAATTATTAAAGACAGTTAAATTACACAGTGTGACAATAATTCGCCTACTATATACCTAAGAAATGAACGATGAAGATGATTTAATTTCTTTGAAAGGAAAGTGGTGCATAATTTTGAGCCATGATTATACATGCCAACTGCAAGTTTCTTTATTTCTGATAGGTACATGCAACTGCATATACATAAACAGGCTGGTAAGATTTTTTTAAATTTTTTTGATATGTGCAAAGAGAATGAAAACACGATGAATTTTGTATAGACAAAAGGAAATGCTGATGTCGGAAGTGCATGGGAGAAATAAGAAAACTGATAAATTATAATAAGAAGTAGATGGAACCTCAAAAGGAGCAAGGTCAGTTTCTGCATCCAGATTGAAGATTGAAATGCCCATAAACAATCTGAGCAAGGGCTCAGCAGCACAACAACTTCCCAAGAGGATCAATATGTAATTGTAGTATTTCGACCTTAACAGGAATCTGTGAACTTTGTGGTCCATCCTGACCAGCCATAAGTGGTACCAACACAACACAAAAAGAACCACATTAGATGTGCAATTAGCTAATTCAATAGCACAAGGTGTATAAGCACCAAAAGCGCTGTCAGTTTCTTTGGCCCATATCCCATTTGCCACCGGCTTGCAATACCAAGCTAGTGCATCAGAACTCATTTTCTGTAACTATTCTGACGAAATTTCACCACATTAGAGGTCCACTATACTGTAAAACAAAAACAACACGCCTCAATCCCAAGCAAGTAGGGTGAGCTATAAATATTGGTCCTCTGTATGCCAATGAGATAATCTGGAGTGCATTAGTCTGTGCATATTCAAACCTTCATCATTTTCAATCAAACAAGAATTCCTCGCAGTTGTGCACAACAAATTACTGCAACTAGAGAAAAAAAAAAACATGCGCATTAGCTAGATGAGCAGCAATCAAAGCGTGGAAAATCAAGCCAGTGCTTATGACAGAAAGATTAGAAACTTGTAGCTTTCTAAAATATGGGAAATGATGAGGACGAATTAACAGCCAGAAAGTAGAAAATGACCAAAGAAACAACTCAAGAAACAAAAAAGTTTCACATCCGGATGAGCATAAATGGAAACAAAGGCATAAGGAAGAATAAAATACTTAGTAATCTAACAAAACCAGACTTAAAAAAAAAAAAAAAAAAAAAAAAAAAAAAAAAAGAGGGCAAGGCGGGGCAAAAAAGCCCCCACTATGCATAGGGGTCCAGGAAGGGGCCGAATATAAGGGTCTACTGTATGCAGTCTTATCTTGCATTTCTGCTAGAGGCTATTTGCAAGGCTTGAACCTGTAACATTTAGACACATTAAATTTCTGCTACATGCTGTTTTCAAGGCTTGAACCTGTAACCTCCAAACACTTACATTAAATATTTATAATGAAAGTGCAGTACAAAATAGACACTCAAACTTGACCTGAGCTAACAAGTAAGCACCCAACTTTGAGAGTGCATACACACCTTGGTCTCAAATGGCAACTACACACTTCCAACTCATCCTCACTTTATCTCATGGAACAGATGCTGACATGGCACATAAATCTCTAGAAGATCATTTTAAAAGTTGAAGTGTTAAAGAATAAAGACAATTTGAGGTGTATAGATATGCATACTCATAATTGGTGTGTTTACTTGACAACTGAACCCAAGGATGGATCTATATGTATGGCGGGGATGCCAAGGCACCCAATGGCTTCAATAAAATCTTTGTGTATATATGTATAATAAATTAGTTATATATTAAATTAGCCACCCAATAAACAAAATGATGGATAGTGCAATTGGCGAATGGCTGAATGCTTCACTTAAGGGTTCAAACCTCGCTGTCAACATTATTTTAGGCTTTGATTTTTGTGAAGGACTTCATCTCTTCTTTGTTTTTTTCCCCTTTCTTCCTTTTTTAACCCCAATTAATTCTTCCTCTTAATTTGCTATTAATCCAACTAAGTATTCTTTTGTTTTACTTAATTCTTGATTTTTTTCATTTACTTTCTCTTTTACCAAGTATTAATCTCTAATAATTGACACAAGTATTGCATGTGCGTTCTATATTAACTGTTGACCAGTATTAAATATGGAAAGTCACATAAATATTATTAAAAATATATTTAAAGAGTATTATTTTTTAAAAGAAAGTTTAAAAGTAATGAATATTAATGTTAGAATTTTTGAATTAAAAGTAAAGATAATTGAGCCTAAATCTATATATTTTTTTCTCAACTATATGGTAATAGAAACAAGTTCAAATTTGTAACGTGAAAAATTTTACTCAAAGTTTTAGAGATTAATTAAAATCT
The DNA here is from genome assembly GCA_011800125.2 of Solanum clarkiae. Lineage (NCBI taxonomy): Eukaryota > Viridiplantae > Streptophyta > Magnoliopsida > Solanales > Solanaceae > Solanum > Solanum clarkiae. The sequence goes on along the minus strand of JAABOM020000012.1, from coordinate 13,498,808 downwards.
CCTATTTCTTAGAAAAAAATGAAATACTTATATATATCTTTAATATCAAAATATCTAAAAAAAATTATATATTTAATCCATATGTTTATAAATTAAAAAACTCAAAATTAAACGGTATCCGGAATCTTTGAATCCTGGGTGAAGCCAAGGTCGAGTAGTTTTAAATAGCATGACACTGAGTTAAGCTTGGAGACTAACCATTTAACAGCTTAGATAAAACCCTTAGCCCCAAAGTTGTTCAAATTTTGCAGTAGATAACTTCAAATTGAGATGATTAAGCAGTGAACTATGAGGAGTTCTTTTTATATTGATTAGTGAGAATTTTCAAACAACAGAAAGAATGAAATGAGGACAGTACCTCCCCAACTGAAGCACTGAACTCGGCAAATAAGCATCTGCAGCCAGTGGCAAGAAATATATGAAGACAAAAAATAGAAGTTGATTAAAAAGGAAAAAAGGTAGAGTAGAATCTCAACCATGTTCGAATTGCTACCGTCATGGCTTACGGAGATGGGTCAAAAAATATTATTTTTCAAATATTTTTTATTTTTCTAATGATATTTTTTTAATTAGCAAATATTTACCCTACTTCAATTTGAGAAAAAATTAAGAATAAAAATATTGTTTGTTATGCTTTAATTATTACTTTTATCGTTATCTAAATAAAATTTAATGTTGGATTTAATATTATCTTATATTTATGACATATATTATTTGTTATAACGGTACGATGTTCTATTTTAATTGATAAAATAGGATTAAGAAAAAGATTATTTTCTTACATTTTTATTAGTTGAAGTGATTTTAAAAGAAACAAAACAAGAAAAGGATTCTTCAAAAATAATGTTTTTATCGTAAAAATAATATGTTTAAAAAAGAAAAAATAATATATTTATTTAAAGAAGGTCATTTCTAATCCATTTAGTGATAATAAAGGCATTTTTGGATCAAATTATCAATGAAAAGGCATTTTTAGACCAAAGTACTGATGGCAAGGATATTTTTGGACCAAACTATAAATGAAGAGTATTTTTGTTCTTTTCACATAGTTTAAGAGTATCTTTGATTCTTTTTCCAAAATAAAAATATAAAGCATATGATATGGGTCGAAGGGATTGGGATGAAGCCAATAACTTTTTCATACACCATGTACTTCTATTACAAAATTTAATAAATCTATAAGCACATTAATGTGTGGCCATTTAGTAGAGTGTCTAGGAATAATATTAAATAGAATCGATTGATAATGCTTACATTAATTATACTTGCATTAGTTATGAAGAAATATTTCTTATGCATTATCTAGTTTAGTATATAAAATAAGTAAGCATTGCACAATATATTTAAAAAATTATTTATATATAAATATACCCTCCATGAATATAGTGAAAAAGATGTAAAAAGATTTTAAGGGGCAATTGAGTCTTCAACCCTGCTGTTGACACCCAATTTTTACCCTCCACGGTGTCAAATTAATTATCGGGACTTCGTTTTGTTTTTTAATTTTTAAACTTTTTTTTAAAAAAAAATAAAAAATAAATTTTTTTTAATTAATTTTAATCCGGGCGCGTGACTACACGCGCCCCTAATTAATACCCCTTCACCCGCCCCATCTCTCCTCTCTTCTTCTCCCATTCCCCAAAATTCTTCATTCCCCATCTTCTCAAATTCTCAAC
>JAABOM020000012.1:13464328-13497032 GCA_011800125.2 Solanum clarkiae | reverse complement strand
TACATACTTGAAATGATTGATAGTGAATTCTCATAGTCAAGCCATGTATTCTCTGTGGATTCAACCATGACCTTCAGTTAGGTTAATTGCTGACAACGGCTGCTTTCTTATTGGTGTGTGAACATCATCAGCCAGAAGTTCCAAGGCAAGGGTCATTCAATGCTCCTACCAAGCGGTTTTCCAATGATATAGTGACCAACCCAAGGTTCCAAGGCGGTAATGGAGGAATGGAAGAACCTAGATGCCGAAGATATGAAAAGAATCATAGTGGTCCATGTTTGAGGAATTCTAATGCTTGCTTTGGTTGTGGTAAGATGGGTCATAAGGTTATTGATTGCCTTCATGCTCAAAACAAAGGTAGAGATGGTCGTCCACAAGGCCAAGGTGCAAATGCGGGTCAAATGGGAAGAGGAGGCCAACAAGGGGTGCTCTAAGGAAAAATATATTCTATTCTCTTTAAGGGAGACAAGGGGTGGATGAGGTGCCCGATGTCATCACCGGTATATTAAAGGTCTTTTATTTTGATGTGTATGCATTGATAGACCCGAGTGCCACTCTTTCTTTCATTACTCCTTTTGTTGCCAAAAAGCTTTATGTTAGTCCTGAATTGTTTTGTGAACCATATGAAGTGTCTACCCCCGTTTGTGAGTCCGTTATTGCTAAAAGAGTCTATAGAAATTGTCCCATGTTCATATTGCATAAAGTCTTGCCTTATGATTTTGTTGAATTTGATATGGTGAATTTTGATTTCATTCTTGGGATGAATTGGTTGCATGCATATTATGCTTCTATTGATTGTAGAACCCATAGGGTTAAATTCCAATGCCCTAATGAGCCCATCCTTGAGTCGAAAAGTCATGTTGTGGTCGTCAAGGGTAGATTTACTTCTTTTGTTAAAGCCCAAAAGGGAAATAAACTTTGGTGTAGATCTCCTTCCCGATACTCAACCCATTTCTATTCCCCTTTACTGTATGTCCCTGGCGGAACTGAAGGAGTTAAAGGATCAATTAAGGGATTTTTTTGAAAAGGGTTTCATAAGGCCAAGTAAATCACCTTGGGGTGCACTAGTAATAGAAGAAAAGCCTATGCAAGTCCCAGGGATAGAAGAGAACCTATTTACAAACCTCCAGTAATAACTAACCAAACCCAAGATGCTCCTAATATCCGATCGAGTCAAGGGTTTAGGACAATTTCTAATCACCTTCGTCTTTTTAAGATTCACCTTAATGCCATCACCCGACACTACATGCTCTAGAAAAGCAACCTCTTTCAACCAAAACTCACATTTTGCATATTTAGCATATAACCGCTCCTACCTCAAGATTTGCAACACCACCCTCCAGTGATTCATATGCTCCTCCTTAGTATGGAAATAAATCATGATATCTTCAATAAAGACCACTACGAACATGTCAAGGTAAGTCTTAAAGACCCTATTCATGAGATCCATAAATATAGCCAGTCCATTAGTCAACCCAAAGGACATAACCACAAACTCAAAGTGCCCATACGTAGTCCGTAAAGCCATCTTGGGAATAACACACTCCCTCACTTTTCACTTGGTGATATTCGGACGAAGATCAATCTTAGAAAAGTGACTAGCCCCTTGAGGTTGATAAAAAAGGTCATCAATCCTTTGTAAAAGGTAGTTGTTCTTTATGGTAACCCTATTAAGTTGCCGGTAATCAGTGCACATTCTAAGAGAACCATCCTTTTTCTTCACAAAGAACATTTGTGCACCCCAAGGTGACTTACTAGTCCTTATGAAACTCTTCTCCAACAAATCTCTCAATTGATCCTTTAACTCCTTCAATTTTGCCGGGCCCATACGGTAAGGGGGAATGCAAATGGGCTAAGTATCGGGAAGACAGTATACACCAAAGTCTATTTCCCTTTCGAGGAACACCGGGAAGCTCATTGTAAGAGACACCAAGAAACTCATTAACCACCGGAACTGACTCAATAGGAAGGACTTTGGACTCAACATTCCTATCCCTCACAAGATAATAAAGGCATCCCTTAGAAATCAACTTTTGAGATTTAAGATGAGAAATGAATCTACCCTTGACCACCATATCACGATTTTCCCACTCAAGGATGGGCTCATTAGGGAATTGGAATTTAACCCTACAAGTTCTATAATCAATAAAAGCATAATATGCATGCAACCAATCCATCCCAAGAATAACATCAAGATCCACCATATCTAATTCAACAAAATCACAAGGCAAGAATTCATGAAAAATGAACACTAGACTATTTCGATAGATTCTTTTAGCAACAATGGACTCACAAACGGGGTAAGACAACTCATAAGTTTTATACAACAATTCGGGACTCGCGTGAAGCTTTTTGGCAACTAAAGGAGTAATGAAAGAGAGAGTGGCACCCAGATCAATCAATGCATACACATCAAAATTAAAAAAAAAATTAACATACCGGTGACAACATCAGGCACCTCATCCAACCCTTGCCTTCCTTGAAGTGCATAGAATCTATTTTTCCTTGGAGTACCCCCTTGTAGCCCTCCTTTAGCCCTTGGACCTGTATTTGCATCTTGGCCTTGTGGATGACCATCTCTACTTTTGTTTTGAGCATGAGGACAATCAATACCATTGTGACCCATTTCACCATAACCAAAGCAAGAATTAGAATTCCTTAAACATGGACCACTATGATTCTTTTCGCACCTTGGGCATCTAGGATTAGTCATTTCTGCATTACCACCTTGGAATCTTGGTTTAGTCACCCTATCGTTGGCAAACCTTTTGTTAGGAGCATTGGATGACCCTTGGCCTTGGAACTTGTGGCCTTGAGGAAATCGGCCACCCTTAAAACCTTGGAAACCACCTTCAAAATGAGCCCTCTTAGACTCACCACTTCTTCTTTTTCTAAGCTTTACCCCTTCTAATTACTCATCATAAGTCATGAGCCGAGACAAGTCCATTTCTTCTACTAGCATGGTAGTACGTCACTCCTCATTAACCAAGTAGAACACTCCCGACACAAATTTGTTCATCCTTGATCTAGGTTCGGCAACCAATTGTGGAGCACACTTGGATAACTTATTGAACTTGAGGGCATACTCTCTCACACTCATGGAACATTACTTAAGGTTTATAAACTCCATCATCTTAGCCTCCCTTAGCTCGATAGGAAAGAACAGGTTGAGGAATGCACTTTAAACTCTTCCCAAAGAATAGCATTATCATTCCCCTTCTCCAAAAGCCACCCCTTTGAGTTGGTAGGCCTCCAACTCCCCCCTTTTCCTCCAAATTCACCCCCATGATGGATAACACCTTGTACACCATGTCTATGAACTCTTAGAGATCGTCATCCATCTTGGACCTGTGGAACTCCAATGGTTCATTCTTGTGAAATCCCTCATCCTAGAAGCCGGATTGGGAGCATGAGAGGTTTGGGCCCTTTCGTTAATTTGTTAGGTCATAGCATGAGCCTACATTGAAATAGCATCTCAGAACTATTCTTGGGCTACCCCTCCTCCTTGAGGATCGTGATGAGAGAGAGAAGCTAGTTGTTCCTCGGGAGTATGGGCTCTCCTTATTCTTCCCCTTGGAATCGGCATGATCTAGATGGAAACAAGAGTATTTGTTAGGGGAAAAGCCTTACACTAACATCTAAAGCACGATATAGACCATGAAGAAGTGAAACATTTCCTAAAATGCCTCACAACCTCCTATTCATAGTTATGGCACGTTTCATAAGCATGAATAATATTCTAATCGATGCGGTAGGTTAGATTGCGAGGACTATTTACAACCTAGTTCTCCGATACCAAGGTTTTCATGACCCAAGCCTAGGGCCTAGACGTGACACAGAGAATGGGAACCCGAAGGTACCCAGACAAGCCTCTTAATATATCAATCACACATCCTTAGTCGCGGAAGAAAAGTTAACATCAACAAGAGATATAATAAAAAGGGAAGTGGGACTAAGGGAAAACTTGATATTCATAAAAGCATAAAGAGTCAAGCTCAATTATAAGTACATCATAATATCCAACAACACCTCTACCATGGTATGGAGAAGAGGCCAATACACTTTCCAGGATCACCCTCATAGTGACAAGTGTCCAATATAAAGAGTCTTGAAATAGCCAGAGTGATGTAGATAGTGTCCTCGGACTTGAGGACTCACCAATGCTTATCTCCGAAGTATCAACTACCCACGTGGAGGATGATCAAAAGTGCTTCAGTCCCTACATGGTAATATCACGTAGACATAAAGTATATGTTCATACGTTTGAATATACTAAGCATGCTGGATGCAATACAACAAGACATAAGCCAATATAGTCAAAATCCATAATCATAACAATAGATACATAATCTCAATATGGCATGCATGATAAATGCTCATGATAAAACATACTTGTAAATTATTCAGCGTGCATAATATATATAGAATGCACATGTGGGAAGTGGCCTCAACCGATATATACCAAGTAGCTATAACTTGGAATCCAAGGCATGACACCCCCATGGTAAGGTGGACGGGCTTGACATCTCCTGGCTAGGTGCGGTCTACTTGCCAAGGCAAATCAAACATGATAACATGACTAGGTGGATCCAATAGTATAAAGGGTAGTAATCATAATCCTATAATGGCATAGAGTTTAGAGACTAAAGACTTTATATATATAAGGACCCCGTCAGTCGAGCCCCCACTTTAAGCTTCAAACGGTGCCAAGTCAAATCCCACGGAATACTTGAAATAATCATAACTTGTGTAACTTGTAAGAAATATGGAAACATGACATAAGTAGCTCTTGAAACATGCTTGATGTCACGACCTAATCCTAGGGATTAGACGTGACATGGCAAATGGGGAACCCAAAGAAACCCCAAACAAGCCTTTTGACTTGTTACTACACATCATTGGTCGTAGAAGCATATAAAACATCAAAGAATAAGAATAGGGCAAGGGGCTAAGGGAAAATCTTGCACAATATCATAATCAAGAGACAAGAGTCAAGCTCATTTTATAAATATATAACATGTCCAATAACCACCTCTACTACATAGATAAAAGTGGGGGCCAAGCCAAAGTAACCGGGCTCACCCTCATAGTCAAATAGAACATAAGAAGAGTGTCCTAATACATAACAAGAGAGAGTATAGACTAAGGTACACAAAGTGGAGGACTCACTAACTAGCTTGAATAGCATCGAACTAGCCACATAGAGGAGGATGATCAACTTGGGCTCCGGTTCCTACATGGTGATATCATTTAGGCAAGAGTATGCGTTAGTACATTTGAATGTACTAAGTATGTAGGATGCAATACAACAGTATATAAGAATCATAATCAAAATGCGTAGTATTAAGCAATAGGCACAATATAACAATGTGACATGTATGATCAATGCTTAAGTAAAACATGCTTAAGTAACTCATGCTCATATAGGATATCATATGTGTAGAAGATACCAAGCTAGCTATTCAAGGTACAAACCCCTTGGTGGTTGTGTGGTATGAACCCCTTACATGGTTGATGATAATCACACCTTATCAACACAGTGGCATAGTACAATCCCCTCACATGGTTGATGAGTACAAACCCCCAATAGGGTTACCCGGGCTCTTATCCCCACGGATCGGGTATGGTTTAATGCAACACTTTATATAGAGTATATCATATACATAAGCTCATTTCATCATCATATAGTCATTCATATTATATCTCATGCTTTGGACCTTCAACATCTCAATAAACCATATTTGGACATTTTATCAAACACTTAGAGGGTGTGTAATGCTCGTATAAAACTATGAAATTTAGAGATGACATCATGCAAGAAAATCCATTGTGAAACCATCAATAAACACCTTGCAACAACCTCAAGCAATGTACATAAAAACACATCCTCAAATCTCACAATAGATCAAATATTTATAGCTCAAAACATAGCAAAATAATCACAAGTTTACTAGCTTTCACATAGTGTGCAGTGAATTTCATAATAATCAAGACCCATTTATAAATCAACTTTAAGTAATGCAATTTGAGTAAAAGGAGGCTTGGGTATCACGGGTGAAGGGAATCCATGAAACAAACCCACATACCTTAGCTTTGAAGAAGCACTTGATGAAGATTGAAAATGTAGGCTTGAAGCTTGAAGGAAATACTTAGTTTTGTACGAGGGTTTTGAGACTTGAATTTTGGAGTGAAATTATGGTTGTGTTAGAGTGAGTATTATGAAATGTTTAGGATGATGTAAGGGTTAAATAATGCTAAGTAAAGGTAAAAACACGTTTGGTAACACTTGGACGCAAGACCCAAAAGCCTTGGATCGAGATAGAAAGCACTGGCAACAAAATACACAAGTACACATATGGTTTGTAACGCGAACTTATCGCAAAGGTCAAATTTACATATGTCAGTGACAGCTGCGCATCGCCATGTTGTCGCATATCGTTTCTGGATAAGAAAATTATGAAAATTAAAATTGCTAATCGTTTACTCTTAAATCGGGGTTAGACCCCTTTTCAACTAATTAAGACCCCTTGAACAAGATTATGAAGTCGGATTTATGAAATAACAAATGAATTTTGAGATATATGGAATTTAAAATTTCGGGCATTCCAAGACACATTTTTGGGCACTTTTTGGGGTTGTTTCACTTGACCTCTAGTAGTGAGCCTAACTTGAACGTGAGAGTAGATCATAATCATACATGAACCCTTACTTTAACATGAATGGTGCACAAGAGGTAAAAATCTTGAAATAGGGCTTAACTTGCTACTTGTAAAATGATAGATATTTTTCATGAATTCAATTCATACTTGAAATCCCTTAATCATCATATAGTCACTTGACTTGTTAATGATGAAATGGATCATCAATAACTTGAGAATCCTTGACTTGATATTTTATCAAACACTTGGTGAGTTCATGATACTAGTTCAAAATGATGCAATTCGAGAATGAAATAAGGTGAGAAAACTTAATGCAAATCAACCCACCAACATGTAGTAAAACCCTCATGTAGGGTACTTTGTAATCCATTATCAAAACTCATAATTGATCATAGTTTCATAGCTCAAAACATGCATAGTCTCAATAAACAAAGATTAAGTCATAGTGTAAGCTTAAAATAGATTCTCATGCATAATCAACAATACTTTGATAAAACCCCATCATCATTCATGATAATATTTCATAATAAGAGATACCCAGAAGTAATACAACTTGAAATCATGCAATTCTCATAAAATGGAAGATTGAGCTCCATGGGCAAAAGGACCTAATGGATGAAACCCACATACCTCAATCTTGGGTTTTCTTGAGATGAGCTTTAAGTGAATCCTTGAGTTCCAAAGTTAATCTTGAAATCCTTGAATTTGGTATGAGATATTTGGTTAATTCTTGGAGAGGTTTTTGTGATGGTTTTGAGTGATATAAAGTTGAAAAATGGCTAAGTATAGGTGATTTCACATTTAAGTGGGCATGGGACTTTGACCCCAATGCCCTTGGGCGCATAAGAAAAACCAAAGAAAAAGTTATACTAGTCCACGTTTGGTTCATGAAGCGGACCCAATGCGAAGGAATATTTTACACTGCTCTATGCGCCTGGTGTGTCGCAGTCAGGGTGCGGATGCTCCCTGGAATTCAAAAATTAGCGAAAATCATTTTTTGCTACGGGTCCTCTAAAATCTGGGTTATACCCATTTCCCACTCAATTTTACCCCTTGATTGAGAATATGAAGTCGAATTTTCGATATCATGTATGGATTTTAAGATATACAAAAATTATGATTATGGGTATTCCGAAGCACATTGTTGGGGCATTTCAACTATCATTAGTAAACCCTTGTTTTGAATATTATGAAATCCACTAAAATAAAGAAGTTCTTCTATAGTGTTTCATAGCATCATAAAGTACATTTGTTTGGTATTATAAAATCCATCACAATGTTAAACCCCAACAATATTTTAGCATGATAAAATCATTACTTGAACAACCCAAACAAAAGTCATGTGTACAATGCGTAATAATATCTCCATAAATAAAAGTTCATAAATGCCTATAAAATAATCCATAAATCTCATATAGTTTGAGAAGAAGATTGGTTGGACTTGTGGGAATAAAGGTTCCCACAATTAAACCCACATACCTTAGTGTGATAATGGTGGAGGAAACCTAATTTGGAGATGGATGATTCGAAGCCCTAGCTTGCACCCTTTTCATGAATCCTTGAAGAGCATGAGAGAGTTTTGAGACTTAGAGTGTTTTTGGAATGAGGAGGAATGAGATGAATCAGGGTTATATATGTTGATAAGGGACATAACTAGGGTCAAAATGACGTAGCTTGGACATAGAAAAAGAGAAAAGCTCAAATTCTCCCTTTTTAAAATCTTGGTTGGATAGGTCTACGAGACCCCATTACAGGCCATAGAACTATCTACGGACCGTAGATGGGGTTTCGTCAGATGGCATTTTTCCATACTTTAGAGATCCCTTTATCTAATTCTCATTCTATGAGATTGTTTATGACTCGTAGAGGACCTTACAGATCATCTGATAAGTCGTAGATCAAACTTCAGAAAGATCCCAAATTTCATGATGTCTGCCAGGTTCTACGAACCCACTTTACGGGTCATACATCATTTTACGAGCCAAAACCCCCTTCATAAACTCTAATAGTTCAAATTTCCAAAGCTTACTTCTTGCATGTATCTTACCCCCATGAGTAGGTTCTTACAATATCTCCCCCTTGGGAATATTCATCCCCGAATAAGCTAAGGAAACCCCTAAGGAATGAGTTTAGGAACCATGTGCAAAAATGCAACACATGCACCATTCAAAATCTTTAAACCACGTGTCAAATAGCACATATAATGCAATCTCAAATTCATATAAACATACATGAATGTCATGAAAATGGCATGCAAGGAGAGGAGGTCCTAACATGGAAAAATCGTATTATGTCAAGCTTGAACAGAGTGGAAATGATAGCGATATTGCTTCTTCATATCGGCTTTGGCTTCATATGTGGCACTTTCAACTTGTTGATTCTCCAAAAGAACTTTGGCGGATGCCACATCTTTGTTTCTCAACCTCTTTACTTGGCAATCAATTATTTCCACCAGGACTTCCTCATAGGTCAGGTTATCTTTCATAATACCCACAACATCCAAGGGCACTATAGAACTTGGGTCACCTAGACACTTCCTCAACATGTACACATAAAAGATCGGATACTCATCTCCGAAGGCAACTCTAATTCGTAGGCAACCTTACCAATTTTATTCACGATTCTACAAGGCCCTACAAACCTTGGGTTCAACTTTCCCTTCCTGCCAAACCGGACCACACCCTTTATGGGTGAGACCTTCAAATATACCCAACCACCAATATCAAACTCAAGATCTCTCCTTCTTATGCCAAAGTAGGAGTTTTGCCCACTTTGACCTATCTTCAATCTCTCCATTATCAATCTCACTTTTTCCGAAGCCTCCATGATCAAATTGGTCCCAATAAAGCATTTTCTCCACATCAAACCACCCAATCAGGGACCTACACCACTTACCATATAGGGATCCAAAGGGAGCCATTCCAATGCTAAAGTGATAGCTATTGTTTAGGAAAACTCAATGAGTGGAAGATATTCATCCTAACTACCTTTGAACTCCAAAAGACAAGCCCTAAGCATATTTTAAAGAGTTTGAATTTTCCTTTCAGCTTGGCTGTCTATTTGAGGATGAAACGTCATGCTAAGCTTGAGTTTGGTACCAAGTCCTTTTGGTAGGACCTCTAAAACTGAGAAGTGAATTGAGTAGTATGATTCGAGATAATAGACAATAGTACCCTATGCAACTTGACCAACTCATGAATATATATCTTAGCATAATCTTCGGCACCATAAGTTGTTTTTATCGGTAGAAAGTGAGCCGATTTTTTCATTCTATCAACAACAACCAAAATTGAATCAAAGTTCTTCCTAGTCTTTGGTAAGACAATCACAAAATCCACGTTGATTTCTTCCCACATCCAAGTAGGAATTTCTATATCTTGAGCTAGGCCACCCGTCCTTTGGTCTTCGTCTTTGACTTGTTGGCAATTGTGACAACCATTTACAAATATAACAATATCTCTTTTCATACCATCCCACCAATAAACATCCCTCAAGTCTCTATACATCTTTGTAGAAACGGGATGAATAAAGTAGGATGAATTATGTGCCTCTTGTAAGATCAAATCCCTTAACCTATCAACATTAGGTACACATAACCTACCATGGTTTCTAAGGACACCATCTCCCCATTAGGAGAAAACCTCCACTTTTTCATCTTTCACGAAGCCTTCAACTCTATCAAGCCGAGGTCAAGGTCTTGTTTGGATTTGACCTCTTGAACAAATAAATATATGGAACCATCAATAACCACCACACATTCATCTTCAACTTCATTCAACCAAACGCCCAACCTAGCTAACCAGTGAACTTCTCTAGCCATCTCCTTATTACCATCATCAATATGAGCTACACTTTCCATGGACACTCTACTTAGAGATTGGCCACAACATTTGCTTTATCGGGATAGTAGTGCACATTCATGTCATAATTTTTAAGGAGTTCTAACCATCTTCTTATTGAGTTCCCTTTGTGTGAAGACATATTGCAGACTTTTGTGGTTGGTAAATATATCTACTTGAACCCCATGCAAATAATGACACCATATTTACAAAGCAAATACCGTAGTCGCTAATTCAAGATCATGGGTGGGATAATTACGCTCATGCACCTTTAGTTTTCAAGAAGCATATGCTATACCTTTGCCACCTTACATCAATATACACCCCAAACAAACTCTTGAAGCATCACAATAAACTACAAACCCTTCTAACTCTTCCGATAGAGCCAAAATAGGAGCAGATGTAAGCTTATCTTTCAATGTTTGGAAATCCCTTTCACATTCATTGGCCTAAGCAAATTTTGCCTTCTTTTGAGTCAATTTTTTCAAAGGGGAAGCAATTGAGGAGAAACCATTCACAAACCTCTGTTAATACCTTGCTCATCCCAAGAAACTCCTAATATCCATTGGAGTCAAGCGCTTAGGCCAATTCCGTATCACTTTCATTTTCTTAGGGTCGACTTTAATTCCATCACCCGACACCACATGCCCTAGGAATGCAACTTCCTTCAACCAAAATTTACAGTTATAAAATTTAGCAAACAATTCCTCATCCCTCAACGTTTGCAACACTACCCTCAAATGCTTCACATACTCTTCCTCACTCCAGGAGTAATCAATATGTCATCTATGAAGACTACAATGAACATGTCAATGTAGGGTTTGAAGACACTATTCATGAGATCCATAAATACCGATGGTGCATTAGTTAAGTCAAATGTCGTCACTACAAATTCAAAATGCCCATACCTAGTCCAAAAAGCTATCTTTGGAACATTATATTCCCTCACTCTCATTTGGTGGTTCCCGGATCAAAGATCAATATTAGAAAAATGACTAGCTCCTATGATCAAATAGGTCATCTATCCTTGGCAAGAGATTCTTATTCTTTATTGTGACCTTATTGAGTTACCGGTAGTCGATAGATATTCTAAATGAGCCATCTTTCTACCTTAAAAACAACACTAGTGCACCCCAAGGTGGCTTACTAGGCCTTATAAAACTCTTCTCGAACAAGTCCTTCAATTGGTCCTTTAAATCCTTTAACTTCGCCAAGGCCGTATGATAAGGAGGAATGGAAATAGGTTAAGTACTGGTGAGGAGATCTTTACAAAAATCTATCTCCCTTTCAAGAAGGACACCAAGATGTCTATTGGGAAAAACACGAAGAAACTCACTGATAACCAGAATTGACTCGATAGGAGGGACTTTAGACTTAATATCTCAAACCCTTATAAGATTGTAAATGCAACCCTTAGAAATCATTTTTGGGCCTTAAGACAAGAAACAAACCTATACTTAACCACCGAATTATGACCTTCCCACTCAAAGATGGGCTCATTAGGAAATTTGAACTTAACCGTACGAGTTTTACAATTAGTGGAAGGATGATATGCATGTAAGCAATCCATCCCGAGAATGACATCAAAATCCACCATGTCAAGTTCAATAAAATCACAATGCAACACTTTCTGCAATATATACACTGGACAATCTCTGTAGACTCTCCTAGAAATAATAGACTCACCAATAGGGGTAGACACCTCAAAAGGTTCACACAATACTTCGGGACACACATGAAGCTTGTTAGCAACAAAAGGAGTAATAAAAGAGATAGTAGCATCCTGATCTAATAAAGTATACACATCATAATCATAAACCTTTAACATACCAATAATAAAATCGGGCACCTCCTCCACTCCTTGCCTTCCTTGAAGGGCATAGAGCTGATTGTGACGTGGAGTATCCCCTTGTTGGCCTCCTTGTGCTCTTTGATGAACATGAGCACCTTATCATTAGGGAACACAATCGCTTCCCTTGTTTTGAGTGTCGGGATGATCCATATGCTTGTGTCCTACTTTTCCACACCTATAGCAAACACTCGAGTCCCTCAAGCATTTGCCACCATGATTTCTTCCATATTTTAGGAAACTTGAAAGAGTCATTCCAGTATTTTCACCTTGGACCTTAGGGCTAGACACCCTATCATTAGTAAATATTTTGTTTTGAGAATCGGGAGATCCTTGGCCTTGAACTTTGTGACCATGTTAGAAATAGGCTCCCTTAGCACCTTGAAAGCCACCACGTACCAAATCCTCTTAGACTCCACACTCCTTCTCTTCCTAAGCTTCTCCCCTTCAAGTTGCTCGGCATAAGTCATGAGCCGAGACAAGTCCATGTCACCCACGAGCATAACAATGTGACATTCTTTATTCACTAATTTGGATACCCCCTACACAAACTTGTTCATCCTTTTCCTAGAAACAACAACCAAGTGAGGAGCATATTTAGAGAGTTTGATAAACATAAGTGAATACTCTTTCATACTCATGGAGCCTTTCTTGAGATTCATGAACTCCATCATCTTTTCCTCTCTCAATTCAATAAGGAAGAATTGGTTGAGGAAGGCAACTTTAAATCCTTCCCATGTGATGGGCTCATCATTCTCCCTCTCAAGTTTTCATTGAGTAAACCAAACTTGTGCAACACCCTTGAGTTGATTGGGTACAAGTTTCGCCTTATCCTCTAAGCTCACCCCTATAATCGTAAGAACTTTATGTATCTCATCAATGAATTTTTGAGGGTCCTCTTTCATTTTGGAGCGATGGAACTCTAGAAGGTTCATGCTTGTGAAATCCCTTACTCTTGAAGCAAGGGTAGGAGCATGAAGATCTTGGGCTCCTTGGTTCAATTGGTTGGTCACGGCATGTGCCAACATGGAAATGGTGTTTCAGTATTCGACATACATAACCCCATCTTCTTAGGAAGCTTGAGGAGCCAGATGGGTCGGACCCTACTCCAGTGGGGGAGTCTTTGAGCCATTCTCCTTGGTTGTGGCAGGATCTATGAGAGCAAAAGACCACCCATTAGGGAAGGAAATCTTATTTTAAATCTAAGGAACACCATAGATAGTGAAGAAGTGAACCATTCCTAAAATGCCTCATAGCCTCTTATTCATAGTTGTGGAGCACTTCACAACTATGAACAAGACTCTACTTGATGCGATATGTTGGATTTTCGAGGACCATTTACAAACTTAGTGCTCTAATACCAATATTTTCACGACCCAAGCCTAGGACCTAGATCGTGACACCGCGATTGGGAACCAATGGAGATCCCAAACAAGACTCTTAAGCATACATGGCACATCCTTGATTTTGCGGGAGCATAAAAGAGCAATAAACATATAGCATATAATTTCTAAGGGAAGCAGAGTTTTGGACTCATGCTATAGTGATGTTATAGGGAAGAGAATAAACATGGATCACATAGCAAATAAGTCTAAGGGGTGGGTAAGTATGACTCCCTTTATGGGGGCATTCATGGACTTGGGACTTCCATGATATCCATCCACGTATAACAACATAGAAGGGGAAAAAGGGACTAGGGGAAGTCTTCACAAATACATAAAGATAATAGGAGTCAAGCTCGATACATAAAGTTCCATATCTAACAACACCTCTAATATGAGCGGAAAGGGGCAAATCATCTCCCGGGCTCACCCTCAAAAGATCAAAAGTCTAAAATAGGAAAGTCTTAACAAAAGTATGAAAGTAAACTTGATGTTGTCCCAAAATAGTTGGCTCGTCAGTAGTAGTCTTCAAAGGATTTCAGCTAGCCACGAGGAGGAAAAGGATGAACAGGAGCTCTGGTCCCTACATGGTTAGATCATGTAGGCAAAAGTGTGCGTTAGTACTTGGAATGTACTAAGTACGTGAGCTGACATGCAACAAGGAACATAAGCTATAATAATCAATATACATAATCATAATCAATGGACATGAACTCAATATGACATGTATGATCAATGGTCAAATTAAAACATGCATTAAGATAATCACACTTGCATAATATATCATATACATATGGGAGGATACCCTAATTGAAATATAAGACCGAGTGAGCTACTACATGGAATCTCTATGTTCGATCTACACCAAAATAAGGAGTGGCTTACTTCCCAAGGTAAACCAAACATAACCCCACATGGTAGGTAACATGATCTAGTTGGAGTCCACTAGTAAAAGCCCATTTGGGGAAATAATATAAATCTATTGTGGCACACAATTAAGAAACCTAGATATTATATAAGGACCCCTTGGGTCGAGCCCCCACCTGAAGCCTCTTTCGATACTAGGTCTATGATGTCACCTAAGTTACACCTCCTTTTAAAGGATGAAGCTGTCACTGTCAAGAAATAGAACCTAACAAAGGTTAAGGTCGAACCCACAGAGAATACATAGATTGAAGAGAATTTAATGACTATAATTTAAGTGGTTAACCAACTTACTTCCTCAAAAGGGTTTTTTTTTTGCAACAATCAATGTAAAAATAAACTAACACAAGAGAGAAATTAATATGGAGAGAACTAGGGTTTTGTGTTCCCCATGATTCCCTAACTTAGTGTCACCAGATAACCTAATTCTTTTCTAGTGTGTAGCATGTAGGATGGTAAGTTAAGTTCACCAAGACCTTTGGTCAAAGGTGAGAGGTGTATTTCACTATGTGACTTGGCCCACCTCCATAGTATCCATTACTAACCCTTACTTATTAGTCCCAGTACATACTCCCCTTGGCCTAATTTGGTTGATTAGATTAGAACACTTCAATAGAATCCTGTTAATTAATCTATTTTCCTATTCATTACTACCTTAGTGCAATCACTAACACTAGGTGGGTTCTAATATTGACAACCATCAAAAAACATTCAAAATAAAGAAAGTTAATTACTACACATATGCATGCTTTTCAAGAATTATGAATTATCTGATTTTAATTTGTTAGTTCTTCATGGTTCCCACAACTCTAGTTGTGGATTCAAATACTCATTCTTTGTGTAGATACAAGAATTATGAATTGGAAAAATATAATTATACACTTACATAATTGAATTAAGAACAAGAAAATCCAATTTAAAAGAGAATCACAAGCTTAAAGATGAAATTCAAATACAAGTGTTCTCAAAGATTCTCCAATGTAATCTCAATATTTTCTCTATCTAACTACCGAGTTCTATGAGTACTATGCCAAAGCTTCTGAAAAATAACCTAAAAAACCTATTTATAATAAGTAAAATACAAGTCCTACATAAAATAAGATAACTGGTCGGTACACCTTACAGAAAGGGTTTTTGGGTCTTATTGCATTCCACGGCCTGTAACTGGGGTCACGTACAAAGCTATTGGAAAAATAAACTTCAAGTTTATGACACCCCTCTATGACTGGTAAAGTGGTTTACGAATCGCAAAGGGGTTTCATCTAATAAATCTTCAGACAGTCCCCATCTCTGATCCTTAGGGTGCGAACTATCTTCTACGACTCATAAAATATTCCATGACTCATCTGCATGTTTGTAGAATTAACTTCAGAAAATAGTCCCTCACTAAAATTATCCACAAAACCACTTCACGGGCCATAGAATGTTCTATAGCCTGTAAAGGCTCTCTTACTGCATCAAAATTTAGTAACTTCTGTATTCTTCCCAAAATAAATGCCAGACTTGATTTCCTGCAAACATAACATAAAAACATATAAAACCAACTAACATCTCATTGAGAACACACAAAATTACACGTTTACGCGTTAAAAGTGATGTATATTGACAGCACATCAATACCCTCAACTTAAAATTATTGCTTGTCCTAAGCGACGGACATAATCTACATAGATAAAGAAGTAACACATAGACCTCAACCCAATGCCATTTATCACATACATCTCAAACTCAAATACCCGGACTGTCTTTTCAAAGTAGAATCAGATAGCCATCTAGCAAACCAGCATAGACTAGTGCATCTGACAACAGAACTATGACAAGTAAGGTACTATCAACAATCAACAGTTACTGAACAAGTCTAATACTAACAATGCAATGCAAATGTCCTCACTGTTAGAAGTCCCATATCTGACACTTAATGATATTTTCATATATAATCTTGGGACTATGCAAAATCGCTCATTCTCACAAAAGATATTTATGCATTATGCCTAAATCCATGGGCTTTCCCCTGTACTCATGACTAAGACCTTCAACTACTTGGACTAGGATCACTTTAGGACTTTTTAGGCTTGTAATATAGGCTAAGGGGCTTTGGTATGGTATTTTGCGAACAAAGTGACTAAAGGCCCTCCTTGACACTCGATTTTTTACATCTTTGCCCCACTGATATGCTGCCAAATGGAACATTTTTTATGCTTAAAACCTAGGACTTTCTGTATGCTTAATGCGAGATTTGTTAGTTTTATGAGTTTTTATGTTTATATTTTCAGGATTACAGATTGGACATGATTTGGGTAAAAGTTGCAGAAGTTGTTGGTTTTTGATGTTTTATGAGGCACTCTACGAGTCATATACCATTCTACGGGTTGAAGAGGAGGATTTGGGAGGAATTCCAGTGAGGGGTGATTTTAGAAGATTAATTCCACGAGACATGCATACGAGCCATAGAGTACATTACGAGTCGTAAAATACCTTTTATGCCCTGAGGATCAGAGAAGTGGACTTATAGGAAAGTTATCAGATGAAACACCTTTTATGGTACCACTTTAGGAGTCGTAAAGGTTTTTCGTAGAAGAGAAGTATAGTTTTCCAATAATAGTGTACGAGACCTCGATTACGAGCCATAAACTATTTTATGAGTCGTAAAGAGCTTTCGTGGAGTTTGCAGACTAGTTTTCCTAATTTGTTTAGGACTTATTTTTAAGTATTACAAATAAGTCTTTTAGGTTATTTTTGTACTACCCCATATCTTACATGTACTAGTTCTATGAAAATGAAACGTAATATGACTTTTCAAATAAGTGCTAATTTTCAAAAATGTTTGAATCTCAAATTAGAGGGCGATATGTATGTCTAAAACTAAAGAGGGTCAAGTGTAAACAACTTTTAAGCCAAACTGAGGAGATCATGACCTTAAACGAGGTGAAGAAGTGAGGTGCTTGTAGGACTTAGGAAGCTAGCAAGTGAGTCACCTACTTGCTTAGCTTAAATATGCTGGCTGAGCAGAGTCAAGACCCGAAGCTAAATTTTTCCAAGTCCGATAATGTATAAAGTCCGTGTTATGGGTGTAAATTTAGCCCATGTTTTACCATCGTAAATGGAAAATACTTACAGCCCAAGATGAATAGTAAAAGGGCCTAAGTACATCACAACCCACTTGACTAATTGGGAACAAACTAGCTGAAGAGGAATTAGGAAAATGTGCATCCAAGGCCCATCAATTTTTAGACTCATTTAGGCCCAAGGGTTATGGCCAAGCTGATGCATATCCAGTTTAATAATATGTGTTAATATGTGGTCAAATGCTCAAGATAATGTCGGCCAAAGACACCCTTTAAAAGGGCTCAAAAACAGCCCCTTAAGTCGTTTCACTTTGGAACTATTTTCAGCTTTATTAAAGACTCTTTTATTCTCTTTACTTCACTTCACAAGGCAGCCAATACAACACTCTAGGGTTCTTGAAGGAAACCTGAATATTGAAGGCCAAGGTAGGTAGAAATATCCATGTATTTGTTATACTTATCCCATGACAAACAAGAAATATATGCTAGTGCTGCTTCTGAACAAAGATTGGAGAACATGTGCTTAGAAAGTTGCTGCACACTTGCCTTTCTTTCAAGTGACTTCTCTATTGTTTGTGGGTTGTATTATGAAGAGAAGTTGATGTTTTTAACATGGTTTAAGTTATAGATATTAATCTAAGGTTGCTACCTTGATTTTGTTTCATTTAAAAATGAGTTTTATTGTGCTATCTTAAGTGTGATTTTGATTGTAACTTGTGGGCTGATGGATGGAAGGCTATTGCCTCACGTCCTTCATGACTATATAGATACTGTTCTAACACTATTTTAAGGATATTTTTATGTATAGAGGTATTGAGGACAGTTTGGGTAAAGTTGAAACAAGTTTGGGATTATTGACGTCGAAATGTAGGAGAATACGAATGAGATGCTGCCTATTTGTGTGTTGTAAAGGATTGTTATATCTTGTACCTTGTGAACTATTGTGAGACTATTAAGGGTCTGAAACAAGATATATTTGACATGTACATAAAAATGGTTGTTAGAAAATATGATTATAAGTGAAAAGATTGAAGGAATGCCTTTGGGTCACTAATTATAAGCTTGCTGCTCGGGTGTTAGTTTTTATGATATTGGGCTGCCAAGAAGTGTTTCTTTGCTGCTAATACTAGTCTTACTGCCTAATATATTGTAAATAAATATTTGAGGGAAATAGCGGTCACTCCAAGGTAGTAACAAGGTCATACAACAAGGTATGTAAGGCTACTTGATTTCATATTTATTTGGCATGAAACATAGATTCCTCCTTGGCACATAAAGGCACTTACCAACCCCGACACAACTATTAACCATGTCTCAACCCTTTCACATATTCATATGCTTTTATGCATAGTCACCTTCAAATCTTCATACATACTTGTATACCAGGATACACGAGTTCGTTCTACTAAATAAAGTTCATGTGTTGTTCTACCTCCTATGCATTTCATTATTTGTGTAACCTACTCTTTTCATTATGGTGTTGTATTTTATGATTATTTACATGTCATATGTTGTATCTAAAGTCCTACAACTCTAATATTATGGCCACCAAAAGAATCATCTCAAAACTAATTGAAAGATAAACCTAAGGGGTGAAAGGAAAAGCCTAGCCAGGGCCGATCTCAATATAGAGTTACCACTGCTCAGCTAGTCATTTGTATTACTTGTTGTGCACATATTATACAGTAAAGGTAAAGTAATAAAAAGAACATAAAGTACATGATCCCACAATATAACTAAGGGTGGTCTCTTATCCTACGCCAGTGCATAGTTTCATTTGAGTTGTTACTTGATATATAGTATTCCCTGCTTTACATATTTAGTACATTATCTCGTACTGGCATCCCTTACGGGGTCCTGCATTCCATGCTGTAGGTACAGGTGCTATTAGATCTCCCCAGTAGGAGTATAGGATATCCAGCTGCTGTTACCAATCTCCAGGTTGCTTCAGAGCTTTGCGTGTCCAGAGCTTATATTTTTGTGTTGTATAGTTAGTTGAGGCGGGGCCTGTCTCGACCCTTATAAGATACTTTTCCTTATCTAGAGGCTTTGTATACTACGTAAATTAAAGTATGGTCATGTTTCGTACTTTAGACACCGTGACCCCAACGGCCTAGCCATATGCATTTCCTTTTGGCTTATTATTACTGTTTACTTTCTTAAAGGCATGTTGAATGTAGAAATCCCTTATAATATATATAGAAAGCGCATAGATATAGGTTGGTTCTCTAGGGCCTTATTGGCAATGGGTGCCAGTCCGCCTTAATGGGACTTTGGGCGTGACAGATGTGGTATCAGAGCAGGTCATCTTAGGGAATCTACAGAGACGTGTCTATGTAGAGTCTTGTTTATTGATTTGTTATGCACCACATTTATAAGCAGGAGGCTACGTGGCATTTAGGAGTTGTTACTTTCTTTTCATTCTTTAGATCACGCCTTAGAGCTACGTGTAATAGGTGGATTGTGTCTAACCCCTAAATTATTTTGTACAATAAGTATGCCAGAAACCAGGAAGAACAAAGGTAAAGGGAAGGGAGTAGAAGTTGTGGTTGGTATACCCAATTAGGTGAGACAATGAAACGAGGCTCAAGATGAGACTCTGTCACAGACATCTCCAACTCCTCCAGCTCCTAATGAACCTGAAAAGTAGTGAAATTCCCCTAGAACCACCTATTGATGCTATTGTGCAGGATCTGAGAAATGCAGTCCAACTAGTGACTCGTATAGTTGCTGGCCAAGGTCAAAGACAGGAAGGTCCAGTTATAGGTGCAGGTGGTATGAATAGGGCAGCTAGCAAGAGGATACATGACTTCCTAAATTTGGACCCTCCATCCTTCACTAGGTCAGACCCTAATGAATATCCCCAACACTTTATTGATATGATTCAGCGCACTTTAGATGTTATGCATGTGAGTGGTACATAAGTTGTCGAGTTAGCGACATATAGATTGAAGGGTATGGATATATTGTGGTTTGAAGCTTGACCATAAGGGTATAGATGCACCCCCAAGTACCTGGAAGGAGTTCAAAGAGGCATTTCTTGACCATTACTTGCTATTAGAGATCCGAGAGGCCCGTGTAGATTAGTTCTTGAATCTCCACCAAGGGAATATGAGCGTGAGGTAGTATTGCCTTTAATTTAATTCCCTAGCCAGGTATGCTCGTAATGTAGTTGCTACTATGGCAGATAGAGTTCATCGATATATGGATAGATTGGATATGTATCTGGTCAGAGACTGTATCATTGCTTCCTTGAACAAAGACATGGCGAGAATGCAAGCTTTTTCACAGAAATTAGAGGATCAGAGACAGAGAAGAAGGACACAAGAGTTGGAAAGGGGGCAGGCCAAAAGGTCCAGATCTACGGGGCAGTTTACACCATCCCAAGGTGAGCTTAGGCCTTGGTTTTCTAATAGACCGCCTAGGCCATCATTCTCCTACTCTGCAGCTAGTGCTCGAACACAACTTCAGGGGTCTAGGAGAAATCAGTTTGGTCCAAGAAGTGAAGGGCAAGGCGCCCGGACAGCGGGATATTTAACAAGCTAGCAAATGAGCCCTACATAGTCTTGTAAATAGTGTGGAAGAAGTCATTTAGGTATATGTCATGTTGGGATAGACGCTTGTAATTGGTGTGGTACGCCAGGGCATATGATTAGAGATTGCTCGAGAAGACGTATAGGTGATATAGCACAACCTACTAGATCAGTTGTTGCATCATCATCATTAGTTCCTCCATTAGGTAAGGGTCAACAAGCACCCATAGGTCGTGATAGAGGTGTTAGAGGGGTAGCTAGCTCTAGCGGAGTCCAGAATCGCACTTATGCTCTGGGAGTTGGTAAAATTAGGAAGCTTCACCCGATGTGGTCACAGGTACATTGTTCATATTTTCACATAATGTATATGCATTAATTGACTCTGTTTCTACATTATCATACATCACTCCACTAGTTGCTACAAAGCTTAAGATAACACCCAAATTATTGAACAAACCATTTGAAGTATCTACACCAACCGATGAATCTATTATGGCTAGAAGGATTTATTGTGATTGTGTAGTAACTGTTTGTGACCGTGACATATTGGTTGACCTTATTGAGCTAGAAATGGTGGAATTCAATGTTATAATGGGTATGGACTGGTTAGCTTCTTGCTATGCCACCGTGGATTGCCGAATTAAGAGAGTGTACTTCCACTTTCCAAATGAGGCAGTTCTTGAATGGGAAGGCAATGTTGGGGCACCAAAGGGATAGTTTATCTCTTATTTTAAGGCAAGACAGCTATCTAAGGAGTATATATATCATTTAGTTAGAGTAAGGGATATGGAGGTAAAATCGCCAACTCTTCAATCAGTTCCAGTAGTGAATGAATTCGTTGATGTGCTCCCTAAAGAACCTCTAGGCTTACCTCCATAATGGTAAGTAGATTTTGATATGACTTACTTCCAGGCACTTAACCTATTTCCATACCTCCATATAGAATGGCCCCGACAGAATTGCGTGAATTAAAAGTGAAATTAAAAGACTTATTGGAGAAGGGTTATATAAGACCTAGTGTGTCCCTTTGGGGTGCACCAGTGTTATAAAAAGGATGGCATCTTGAGAATGTGTATCGACTATCGACAATTGAATAGGGTGACAATTAAGAATAAATACCCCCTCCCCAGGATTGATGATTTATTTGATCAGTTACAGGGTGCCAAATGCTTTTCAAAAATTGATTTGAGGTCAGGTTATCACCAAGTGAGGGTGAAAGAGAAAGATATAACCAAGTCAGCTTTCAGAACATGCTAGGGTCACTTCGAATTTCTTGCTATGTCATTTGGGATAACAAATGCACTAGCAGTTTTTATGGATGTAATTAATAGGGTATTTAAGCCATTCTTGGATGTCTTTGTGATAGTATTTATAGATGGCATTTTGGTATATTTAAGATCAGAAGAGGACCAAGCAAACCACTTATGACAAGTATTACAGATTCTTCGTGATCGAAAGTTGTATGCCAAATTTTCTAAATGTGAATTTTGGCTAAAATTAGTGGCATTCTTGGGGTCATATTGTATCCTATGAGGGAATAAAGGTTTATTCACAAAAGATAGAGGCTGTGAAAGATTGGCCAAATCCAACAATACCCACAGAAGTTCGAAGCTTCCTAAGATTGGCAGGTTATTACAGAAAGTTCAGTGAAGGTTTTTCTTCTATTTATGCACCTCTAACAAAGTTGACACATAAGGCAACCAAGTTCCAATGGAATGATGCATGTGAAAGGTGCTTCCAGGAGCTAAAAAATAAGCTAACTTATGCATATGTGCTAGTACTTCTAGAAGGCACCGAGGGTTATGCAGTGTATTGTGATGCTTCAGGTGTTGGCTCAGGGTGTGTACTGACATAGCATGGTAGAATAATTTCTTATGCATCTAGACAACTATGAACACATGAGAAAAACTACCCAACTCATGATCTTGAGATAGCAATGGTTGTATTTGCTC
Organism: Solanum clarkiae; assembly: GCA_011800125.2. Taxonomy (NCBI): domain Eukaryota; kingdom Viridiplantae; phylum Streptophyta; class Magnoliopsida; order Solanales; family Solanaceae; genus Solanum; species Solanum clarkiae. The sequence continues at coordinate 13,473,829 of JAABOM020000012.1, read as the reverse complement.
TGAAAATAAAGCGCCACTATTTGTATGGGGTTCATGTTGACATATATATTGATCATAAGATCCTGCAATACATCTTTAAGTAGAAAGACCTAAACTTAAGACAACGGAGATGGCTATAGATGATAGAGGATTATGACGTTGATATACTTTACCACCTGGGGAAAGCAAATGTGATAGCTGATGCCCTGAGTCATAAGGTAATCATAAATATTAGTGGTCAAGCCGTGGTAAGTCAAGGAGTGGCTAAGGATCTACGACAACTCATTAGTTTCGGAGTTCTCCTTCTTGAGACTTCAAAGGAAGGGTTTTTTGTGCATGATGCTGCGGATTCTTCATTGGTAATGGAGGTGAAAGAAAAATAGTTTGAGGATCCTATCTTACATGACTTAAAGACAAGGTGGGTCAAGGTACGAGGGAGGGCTTTGATCTTACACAAAATGGATTACTTTATTGCCAAAATAGATTGTGTGCCTGATATTAATGGACTAAGGAAGAGGATAATGGAAGAAGCCCATCATTCTTGATATTCCATCCATCAAGGATCAACTAAGATGTATCATGACCTGAAGGGAGTGTTTTGGTGAGGAGGCATGAAAAAGGACCTTGCAACATTTGTGGCTTAATGTCCAAATTGCCAACAAGCGAAAACAGAACACCAAAAGCTAGGAGTGATTATACAACTGAAGAGTATGCCAAGCTATACCTTAAAGAGATAGTCAGGCTACATGGTGTCCCAATCTCCATTATCTCTGATCGGGGGGCTCAATTCACTACAAAGTTTTGGAAGTCCTTCCAAAGGAGTTTAGGGAAACAAGTGAATTTGAGTACAACATTCCACCCTCAAATAGATGGTTAAGTAGAACACACCATTCAGACACTTGAAGATATGTTGTGAGCTTATGCATTAGATTTTACAGGTAGTTGGGTGGGCCATTTGCCACTTCATGAATTTGCCAATAATAATAGCTACCACGTGAGTATCAAGATGGCACCTTATGAAGCTTTCTAAGGAAGAAAATGGAGATCGCCAATTGGATGGTTTCAAGTGGGTGAAACCATCTTGCTTGGGCCAGATCTAGTATAACAAGCCATGGAAAAAGTTAAAGTAATACAACAGAGGCTAGAAATAGCCCAAAGTCATCACCAGTCATATGCGGATGCTAGAAGGAGATGACTGGAAATCTCAGTAGGGGACTGTGTATTTTTAAAGGTGTCTCCAATGAAAGGGGTTATGAGATTTGGCAAGAAAGGAAAATTGAGTCCACGTTACATTGGGCCATATAAAATTATTAAAGAAGTTCGGGCAATTTGCCTATAAACTAGAGCTACCCCAAGAGGTTTCAATAGTTCATCCAATTTTTCATGTCTCAATGCTTCGAAAATGCATAGGTGACCCATCCAATATCACTCCTATTGAGGATGTGAAGGTTACAAAAGATCTCACCCATGAAGAGGTACCTATAGCTATTCTAGATCATCAAGTTAAGAAGCTAAGAAATAAAGAGATAGCTTCAGTAAAAGTACTCTAGAGAAACCAGCAAGCAGAATAGATAACACAGAAGGCTGAGGATGTTATGAAATCAAAATACCCTTACTTATTTGAAGCTAAAGAGGAAGTCTAACATGTAGAGTTAGGACACTAATAGGTACGTATGATTGAATATTTAGTGTGTTATCAAAAGTATATTTAAGTAAAGGTTTAAACATGGTTAAGTTGTCCAATTGTACTACCATTCAAGGACGAATGTTCCTAAATGGGGAAAGGATGTAACACCCCACATCTTACATGTACTATTTCTATGCAAATGAAACGTGGTATGGCTTTTCAAATTAGCGCCAATTTTTAAAAGTGATTGAATCTCAAATTAGAGGGTGATATGTATGTCTAACATTGAAGAGGGTCGAGTGTAAATAAGTTTTAAGTCAAATTGAGGAGATCATGACCTTAAACGACGTGAAGAAGTGAGGTTCGTGTAGGATTTAGGAAGCTAGTAGGTGAGCCACCTACTTGCTTAGCTTAAATATGCTGGTTAAGTAGACACAAGACCCGATGCCAAATCTGTCCAAGTCCGATAATGAATAAAGTCCGTGTTAAGGGTGTAACTTTAGCCCATGTTTTACCAATGTAAATGGACAATACTTATAGCCCAAGATGAATAATAAAAGGGCCCAAGTACATAACAACCCACTTCACTAATTGGGTCCAAATTAAGTGAACAGGAATTAGGAAAATGGGCAGCCAAAGCCCATCAACTTTGAGACCCATTTAGGCCCAAGTTTGAGGGCCAAGCTGCTGCATAACCAACTTATTAATATGTGTTAATGTGTGGTCAAAAGATCAAGAGATATTCTGCCAAAGATACCCTTCTAAAGTGCTCAAAAACATCCCCTTAAATCATTTCACTTTGGAACAATCTTCAGGTTTCCTAAAGACTCTTTTGTTCTCTTTACTTCACTTCACAAGGCAACAATACAACACTCTAGGGTTCTTGAAGGAAACATAAATCTTGAAGGCTAAAATAAGTGGAAATATACATGTATTTTTTATACTTATCCCATGACAAACAAGAAATATATGCTAGTTATGCTTGTGAACAAAGATTGGACGACAAGTGTTTAGAAAGTTGCTGCATACTTTCCTTTATTTTTAGTGACTTCTCTATGGTTTATGGGCTATATTCTGAAAAGAAGTTGATGTTCTTAACATGGTTTAAGTAATAGATATTAATCTGAGGTTGCTACCCTGATTTTGTTTTATTTAAAAATGAGTTTTATTCTGCTATCTTAAGTGTGACTTTGATTGGAACTTGTGGGCTGATGGATGAAAGGCTATTGCCTCACGTCCTTCATGACTGCTTTGGTACTGTTCTGAGACTGTTTTAAGGCTATTTTTATGTATATATGTGTTGAGGAAAATTTGGGTAAAGTTAAAACAGGTTCGGGATTGTTGACATCGAAATGTAGTGAGAATACGAATGTGATGCTGCATATTTGTGTGTTGTGCAGGATTGTTATGTCTTGTACCTCGTGAAATGTAAGACTGTTAAGGATCTAATATATTGTATATAAATATTTGAGGGAAAAAATGATCACTCCAAGGTAGTAACGAGGTCATACAACGAGATATGTAAGGCTACTTGATTTCGTATTATTTGGCATGAAACATAGATCCCTCCTTGGCACATAAAGACACTTACCAACCCCGACACAACTATAGGAAAGAAGATAATGGGATAAACAATTATGGTAGTTATGGTCCCAAGCTACGCAGACTTCACTGAGGCCTATAACATCCCACACCCCATTGAAAAATATGTGCATCGTCTCCAATGCACAAAATCAATCATCAATAACTACATGCTCATCGGAGTAGAAGCTCCTAATCCTAACTTCTTGTAGACCATGAGGGGCATCAGATTAATGTTAGCACCTATATCACATAGTGCCCTTGTGAACTCACATCTCCAATGGTGTAGGGTATGGTGAAAGCACCAGGATCTTCTCTCTTCTGAAGCAAGGACCTCATAGCAATAGCACTGCAGTACTGGAGGTCTTGGTAGAGCTCCAGACTCACAGTGCGCTTTTTAGTAACCAGGTCCATCATATACTTCGCATACCCTGACATCTTCTCCTATTCCTCAATGAGAGGGATGTTGATGGTGAGTTATTTCAACATGGAGAGAAAGTGCTTGAATTTGCCTTCCTCGAACCTCTTTTTGATTCTTTGAGGGAAGGGAGAAGGAGGCCTTAGAATGGGCTTAGACTTATGTGGTATATCAACAGCTTCACTCACCCCACCCTTTCCATGATCATCTCCTCCATCTGTATCCTTGTCCACAACTGCCTCCTCTCGAACATCATCCTTATATTTTGGTATTGGAGGATCAATGGTGCTCTTGCCACCCTGAGTAGTAACCGCCATACAATGCCTTTCATTTTTAGGATTCTGAACTGTATTACTTGGAAGTGTACCCCTCTGATGCTGATTTAGTTGAGTTGACACTTGACCAAACTATTTTTCAAGTTTTTTATAGCCAAAGAGTGAGATTCAATTTTCTTATTGATGCTAGAAATTTCAGATTTCACGCCCTCAGAGTCTCATCCTATGTCTTAACTTTTATCAACGGGTGATCAAACATGTCCTTAGTTTTGGAACTACTTGCACCTGCATTGCGGTTATGTGGTGGCACATAGGACCTATTTCTGAAGCCATCTCTGTGACCCCAATTTGTATGTCTCTTTGGACCCATATTTCTATCATAATAATATCCTTAGTTGTCCCTGAAAGCTCCATCTCAATTGAAGTTCCAACCTTGGTTTCCTTGACTTTGGCGCCAATAGTCCTGATTGGACCCATGGGCATTTGTCCGAAAAAACCCCTTCTGATCAGCAACAAAACTTGCATCCTTGTCATAATAATGATCATCATGTATCGGTGCACATAGAGGTTGATGAACAATTGCATTGACTCGCTCTTGGTTCTGCTTCATCATCACCTCCATTCTTATGTGAATTAGGGTGAGCTTTTACATGATCTCTTTATTGAACTTTGCTTGGTCAAAACAAAACTGATAGCGCACGAACTTTAGATGCTTTGTCTCTCTGCCCTCATGCACGATTACTCTTGATTACTCTCTCTATATGCTCTACGACCCTTGCAAATAACTTATCCAAGAATATGCTCCCCATGATAGTGTCAGCATAAGCCTGACTGTTCTTATCAAGGGCAAGGTAGAAAATCTCCACCATGGCATCGTATGCTATCTTTTGGTCTTGGACGCTCCTTAAGCATTTAGTGAACGTCTCCCAAGTAGTGCTAATTGTATCACTAGGATTTTGCAGAAAGTTATTGATCTCGTCTTTCAACTTGAGCTTCTTCGATCTTGGGAAGTACCTCTCTAAAAAGGCCTTGTACAAATTTGCCCAACTGGTGATCAAACTCTGCAAAAGCCCATATAGCTATAATGCTGCATTACCTGTAAGATATAGTAGGAAGACACGAAGTTCCACAATATTCATAAAAAGATTCTATGTTCCCATTACGTTCTTACAGATGAATGCAACATTGTGTAGGTGTCTATGAGGATCCTCTAATGGTAAGTAAGTAAATAGAAGCCTACGTTCTGCAGCATCTGAAGCAACCTACTCAAGACCACGAACTTTATGTCTGCCAGTAAGCAGTGGCAACACAATAGCTCCATTCACCTCTATAGCCATGTGATTTAGCCTGTGTTGATTCCATTGGTAAGAATTGGTATCAAAATCCTAAGGCTATGGAGCAATATCCTCGAGAGGAGGTGGGTTCTCATGATCAACATTTTCATTCTTGTTATTGTTCAGAGCTGTATTTGCCTTATTGTTGGTGTTGTTTTGGGGGGAATTTTTCTCAACTTTCTGCCGGTCTCTTAGTCAAATAGAATCAATGGTCAAATTACTATGAAATAACCAAGTCTAGCCGTATCCCCAGCAACGACACCAAAATCTTGATGTCGCCCAAATTACACCTCCTTTTAGAGGATAGAGCGATTACTGTCTAGAAATAGAACCTGGCAATGGTTAGGGTCGAACCCCTAGGGAATACGTAGATTCAAGAGAATTCAATTACTGCAATTTGAGTTGTTAACCAACTTACTTCCCCCACAAGAGCGTTTTTTAATAATCAATGTAAAAATAAACTAACACACACAAGAGAGAAATCAATATGGAGAGAAACTAGGGTTTTGTGTTCCCCATGATTTCCTAACTTAGTGTTATAAGATGACCTAACTCTTTTCTAGTGTGTAGCATGCAAGAAAATAAGTTAAGTTCACCAAACCCTTTGGTCAAAGGTGAGAGGAGAATTTCTCTATGTGACTTGGCCAATCTCTATAATGTGCATTCCTAACCCTTTACTATCAGTCCCAGTAAAACCTCCCTGTGGCCCAGTTTAGTTATTTAGATGAGAACACATCAATCGAATCCTGTTAATTAATCTCTTTTCCTATTCATTAATACCTTGTTCTAGTCAGTAACACTAGGTAGGTTCTAATGTTGGCCACCATCAGAAAATATTCAAAATGAAAGAGTTAATTAATACACGCATGCACACTTTCCAAGAATTATAAATTATCTAGTTTTACCTTGTTAGTTTTTCATTGTTCCTACAACCCTAGTTGTTGATTTAGCTACTCATGATTTGGGTAGATGCAAGAACTCTGAATTGGAATAACATAATTACATACTAACACAATAGAATTAAGAACAAGCAAATCCAACTTCAAAGAGAATCGCAAGCTTAAAGATGAAATTCATATACAAGTGTTCTCAAAGACTCTTCAATGTAATCTCACTATTTTCTCTATCTAACTACTGAGTTCTCGGAGTACTATGTGAAAATATCTGAAAAATAACCCAAAAACCTATTTATAATAAGTAAAATACAAGTGATAAATGAAATAGGATAATTGCTTGGCATGCCATACGAAAAAGGTTTATAGGCTGTATTGCATTCCATGGCTCGTAATTGGAGTCTCATACAAAGCATCTAGAAAAATAGACTTTAAGTTTAGGACACCCCTCGACGACTAGTAAAGTGGTTTACGACCTGTAAAGGGGTTTCATCTGATGAATATTCAGAAAGTTCCTATCTCTGATCCTCAGGGCACAAACCATCTTCTATGAATCATAAAATATTCCATGACTTATCTGCATATTCATAGAATCAACTTCAATAAATAGTCCCTCATTGGGATTCTCCACAAAACCGCTTCACGACCTGTAGAATGGTCTACAACCCGTAAAGGGTCTTGTACTGCATCAAAATTCAGCAACTTCTATATTTCCTCCCAAAATCAATGCCAAACCTAACATCCTGCAAACATAACATAAAAATACATAAAACCAACTAACACTGCATTGCGAACACATAAAATTCCAAATATTAAGCATCAAAAGTATTGTATTTTGACTGTACATCAGTCTAGTCCACGGAATACTTAAAATAATCATAAGCCTAATCGGAGCTAGCATAACTTGTAAAAAAATGACAACATGGTGTGAGTAGCTCATTCAAATACATGACCCCTACATATGGCATATACCTTGTACTAGAGGGGGTAAAAACATAGCATAGAGTTGACCCCTTTTAGCAGGCATTGTATTTTACACGAGGATAGTGATTGTAACATACTTGACTCTTTCTAGTCAGCTTAGATAGTACATAAGGGTAAAATAGTTATCATGCGTGACCACTTCATATAGACATGATTTTCTTACAAGAGGGTAGGATATATAGTATAAGAGCTCAACATTTTACCTACAAATCATAGGAATTTTTCATGATTTCAATCCATGCTTAGGATCCCATTACTTATCATAGCACGCTTGTCTTGTAGTTCATGCAATAGTCATTCATTCACATAGAAATATTTTCATTGTAATTTTAGTCAAACATAGCGGTTGAAGTCGCAAGTTACACCTCATTTCTAGAGGATAAATCGGTTGCTGTCAAGATAAAAAATCTAACTAAGGTTATGATTGATCCCATAAGGAATACATAGACTCACAAAAATTCACCAATATGTAATCTGAGTAATTAACCTACTCAACTCCCCAAGGAAGGGGGGGTTGCATTAACTTATGGGAAAAGTAAACTAATTAACTATTACAAGAGAAAAATCAATACCAGAGAGCAACTAGGTATTATGTTCTCCATGATTCCCCAAATTAGTATCACCAGATTACCTAATTCTTGTCTAGTGTGTAGCATGCAGGACGATAATTTAAGTTCCCCAAGCCCTTTGGTCAAAGGTGAGAGGTTAATTTCACTATGCGACTTGGCCTATCTCTATAGTGTGCATTACTAAACATTGCCTATTAGTCTTAGTACAACCTTCCCTTGGCCCAGTTTGGTTGATTAGATGAGAACACATCAATTGAATCCTATTAATTTATCTATTTTTCTATTCATTACTACCTTGGTCCAGTCAGTAATACTAATTGAGTTCTAATGTTGGCCACCACTAGAAAACATGTGAAAGTAAAAGAGTTAATTAATACATGCATATACACCTTCCCAGAATTGTAAATTATCCGATTTTACTTTGTTAGTTCTTTGTAGTTCCCACAATCCTAGTTTTAGATTTAGCTACTCATGTTGTGTGTAGATGAAGAGATTATGAATTGAGAATACATAATTAAACACTTATACAATAATATTACAACAACAACAACATACCCAGTATAATCCCACAAGTGGGCTCTGGGGAGGGTAGAAAGCATGCAGACCTTACCACTACCATAGAAGTAGAGAGGTTGTTTCCAGGGAACCCTCGTCTCAAAACCTGTAAGTAAGAACGAACTAGATATGACAAAAAGGAGGGAAGGGAACAGAAAAAGAGCAATTATTAAAGACAGTATGTAAATAAGGTAAACTAACACATGATATAACAGGTAATGAGAAAACATGACGCCTAACCCTACCATTAGCCTGCTACTCCAATTCGTGACCTCTGCTTTTTTCTAAGGTCATGTCCTTAGTAAGATCAAGTTCCGTCAGATCCTGTCTAATCACCTCTCTCCAGTACTTCTTCGGTTTACCTCTACCCCTGCAAGTATCTCCCAAAACCAGCCTCTCGCACCTCCTAACATGATCATCGATACTCCTTCTCTGCACATGTCCAAACCATCGCTGTCTTGTTTCCCTCATCCTTTCGGCCACCGGGGCTACCTCTAGCTTATCCCGAATGGTCTCATTCCTAACCTTGTCACTCCTGGTGTGGCCACACATCCATATCAGCATCCTCATCTCTGCGACATGCATCTTCCGAACATGTGCCTTCGTAATTGGCCAATATTCCACTCCATACAACAACGATGGTCTAACCACCATTCTATAAAACTTATCTTTGAGTTTCGGTGGTATCTTCTTGTCACACAATACTCCAGAAGCAAGCCTCCATTTAGTCCAAGCTGCCCCACTACGGTGTGTGACATCATCATTAATATCGCCACTACTCTGGATGATGGACCCCAAATACTTAAAGTTTTCTCTCTTGGGGATAGGTTGAGTGGCAAGCCTCACATCAGAGTTTGCCTCATCCCTTTCAATACTGAACTTGCACTCCAAGTATTCAGTTTTAGTCCTGCTCAATTTGAATCCTTTGGACTCCAAGGCATGTCTCCAAGCCTCCAACCTATCATTAACTTTAGTCTGAGTCTCATCAATTAGTACGATGTCATCTGCAAAAAGCATACACAATGGTGCCTCCTCCTAAATAAAACGCGTCATCTCATCCATCACCAAGGCAAACAAGAAAAGGGCTCAACATAGATCCTTGGTGGAGTCCCATCTCGATAGGGAAATACTTAGAATCTCCTCCCACCGTTCTTACTCGAGTTTTGGCTCCATCATACATGTCCTTAATCGCCCTGATATAGGCCACTAGGACACCTTTCACCTCTAGACACCTCCATAAGACATCCCTTGGGACTTTGTCGTATGCCTTCTCGAGATCAATGAAC
>JAABOM020000012.1:13435178-13463055 GCA_011800125.2 Solanum clarkiae | reverse complement strand
ATGAAACTATGATTTATTATGAGATTTGATGAAGGATTTCAAGGTATCTTACATGAGGGTTTTACTATGTGTTGGTGGGTTGATTTACGTTAAGTTTGCTCACATTATTTCACTCTTGAATTGCATGATTTTGAACTAGCATTGCACACCCACCTAGTGTTTGATAAAATTTTTTGACAAGGATTCTTGAGTTATTGATGATCTATTGCATGAGTTGTGAATCAAGTGACTATATGATGATTAAGGGATTGTGTGTATGTATTGATTTCATGAAAGTTTCTATAGGCGTTGCAAGTTGACTACACTTTGTTGGAGGTGGCATGCCTAACCACCTTGTTGACTGGCCTCATAGGGATCCATACACACCCTCCATCCTATGACTGGCCTCATAGAGATAAATTCATTGTTAGTATTACGTACCACTGTGATACCACCTTTCTTTGGAACACATTGCACCAGGCTCACCCTTTCACTATCGGCTATTAGGTAGATTACTTCTGCATCTAACTATTTAATGATCTCTTTGCAAACAACCTCTTGTATAGGAGGGTTTAGGCGCCTTTGATGCTCAAATGCTTGGCTTGGGAATCCTTGACTAACTAGATTTTGTGTGTACATACCCCAGGAGGGATGGCAATCATGTCTGTAATTGTCCATTTGATGGCCTTCTTAATTTTTTTAGCACTGTTACAAGGGCATCCACTTGCTCATTGGGCAAATCTGTAGCTATTATGACCGACAAAGTGTTGTTGACTCCCAAAAATGCATACTCCAAATGTGCTTAAAGTGCTTTCAATTCTAACACCAGTGGGTCTTCTATGGAGGGCTTTGTGGGTGATGACTCCCTATTCTGCAAGTCCTAGCTTTAGTATAGTTTGGCGTCTAGGACCAAAAGACACCCCAAGATCATTTACTATTTTCTCATAGTCTAGGATACCATCAATGTCGAAGTTCATCAGTACTGCCTTCAAAGTGTCAACACCTAGACTTAACTCAAGTGGTACCTCTGGCTATGACATCATCGACAGTCTCGATAACTGAAATCACTCTCACATCATTGTCGCTCCTTGCTTATTGACACACATTGAACACGACTTCATCCTTCCAAAATCTGAACTTGAGCAGACCTTTCTCCATATCAACCAAGGTGCGACTAGTAGCTAAGAAAGGCCTTCCCAAAATAATAGGAACTTCAAAATCAACCTCAGTCTTGAATCACAAAATTCACAGGGAATATGAATTTTTCAACCTTTACCAACACATCATCATATAATATCCCCACAAGTTTCTTCACAGTTCTATCCGCCATCAACAATTTGTAAACTGCAAGAGGCATCAAATTGATACTTGCACTAATGACATTAGGTAATCCAAATATACGAGATATAGTCTAAATATAAGCATGAAAGAAGAAAGATATTTACCTCGGACTTAAGGACTCACAAAAAGCTAACTTGAACAATCCGTCTAGCCACGAGGAGGAGAATCAATAGAAGCTCCGGTTCCTACTTAGTAAGATTATATAGGCATAGAGTATGCGTTAGTATGTTTGAATGTACTAAGCATGTAGGATGCAATGCAACAATAGATAGGCAATATATTCAAAATGCATAATTAGGCATTAGATGAGCATATAGCAATGTGACATGCATGGAAGATGCCTAGAGTAAATCATGCTTACATAGAACATAATACATATGTAGGGAGAGACCATTATTGCTGTATATCCAAGCCTACCACCCCCTTGGAGAGGCGAATGAGGTACGAATCCCTCAATACGTTGATGAGGTACAAACCCCCCAATATGGTTGATGAGGTACAAACCCCCCAACATGGTTGATGGAGTACAAATCCCGCAACGTGGTTATCAAGATACAAACTCCTCGACATAGTTGGACAGGCCTACCACCTTCCGAGTGAGGTGATCGAGGTAAAAACCCCTCAACAAGGTTACTCGGGCCTACAACCCCCCGAGTGAGGCTTGGTCAACTCCTAAAACTATAGATATAATATCATACGCATACATTTCTTTCATCATCATAAAATCATTCAACTCATAAGACATGCATTGGTCCTTCAATTCCTCAAGAAATCATAATTGAGACATTTTCAAACACTTGGTGGATGTGTAGTGCTTGTATAAAACCATGCAATTCAAGAGTGAAATCATGCTAGAAAATTTGAAGTAAAATAGCCCACCAATACTTGGTAACCATCTTGCAAAATACGTTAAAACCCTTCATCAAATCCCAAGAGAGATCATGGTTCTAAAGCTTAAAACATGCATATCATAATTGGTAAATCATCTCATGATATAGACTTAAAAATGAGTAATCATGTATTTTCAACCAAAATTCCATAAAATCCCAATATAGTATATGATTATAATCTCTAATGAATAATACCCATAAGCAACACAACTTGGAAACATGTAATTTTTATAGAAATGGAAAACTGGGCTTCATGGGTGAAAGGTACTCATGAATGAAACCCACATACCTTAGACATTGAATTTCTTGAAATTGAGTAATGAAAGACTTGAAGTTTGGAAGTGGGTCTTGGAATCCAAAGCTTGCTCTTGAGTTTACTTGAATTTGTATTGGGATTCTAATGGAGGTTCTTGAGAGAATTTGAGTATATTCCAATTGGAAGGACTAAATTTGATCTTTAGGAGGTATTAAGATAGCATAGGAATTTCTAAAATACCAATAGACATGGCAAAATTTACGGAATGCCATTAATGAGGCTAAATTTGGCAAAAACCTGTATATACTCCTGCACATACAAGTTCTACGAAAACAGGCATAACTTCTTCATCCAAACTCTAAATAAGGTGAAACCAAGTGCGTTAGAAAGTTAATTCAAAGAGCTTTGGTTTGATTGGTCTGGGACACCCAGTTCTTTGTGTGCTAAGAGATATTCCTCATTAAATTTGACCCTCCTATGGGTACTTGTGCAAAACTTAGTCAACAGAAATTCCTTTGAACTTGGCTTGATGTAGGGGACCCACGATGGTCTTAAATGACATACATAAGCTTGACTTAGATTTGAATAAGATCTTGAAGCTTCAATGAGTTTCTTGAGACCCAGAATTGAGTTTGGGACACTTAAATTGGGTGAAATATTTGTCTATGTGTTTGAGAGAGTATTGGGGAATGTCTTGTATGATATGAAAGTGAAATATGGCTAAGTATTAGCATTTTCACATATGGGAAGACTTACGCCCAAGACCCAAAAGTCTTGGACCGAACTAATAAAGCTGGACAAAAATAGTCCTTCTCCGCGCCCCTGACATGTCGCGCCTGGGGCGCGCTAGCTCACTGGAAATTCCTCACTTTGTGTTTTTGAATTTTGATATGGTTGCTTTAAAATTCGAATTAGACCCATTTCTCACTCAATTTTCCCTTTGAACAAAAATATAAAGTCGGATTTTCGATATCACACATGGATTTTGAGATATATGGAGATAATGATTCCAGGCACTTTTGAGCACATTTTTGGAATTTTTGGGGTCATTTCAACTTTCAATGCTGAGAATTATTCCATATTATGTATCTGGGAGTTGGTTAGATTTCATGGTGTTCCTTTTCTTTTATATTGGATTATGGTACCCTATTCACTTCTCACTTTTGGAGGTCTTTTCAAAGGGGTCTTAGTACTAAGGTAAAGTTAAGCACCACACTTTATCTCCAGACTGATGGACAAGTCAAGAGGACAATTCATACTTTGGAGGACATGATGAGGGCTTTTGTGTTAGAATTCAAGGGTAATTGGGGTGATCACCTACCACTTGTCAAGTTCATTTACAACAAAAATTATCATGCTAGCATTGGGATGGCACCATTTGAGGGTTTGTGTGGGAGGAGTTGCAGATCCCTGGTGGGTCAGTTTGACATCAGTGAGATGGCATTGGTTAGCCCTGATTTCATGTTTGATACCATGGAGAAGGTGAAGTTTGTAAGAGATAAGTTGAAAATGGCTCAAAGTTATCAAAAGTCCTGTTCAAATATTAGGAGAAGAGACCTGATGTTCCATGTCGGTGAGTCTATGATATGTAGGCCCTTTTAAGATTGTTGAATGGATTGGCAATATGGCCTATGGTTGGAGTTTCTTCCGGATATAAGTTCCATTCACCCGGTGTTTCATGTGTATGTGTTGAGGTAGTTAGTTGGTGATCCAAGTATAATTATGCCTTTGGAAGGTTCTGATGTTGGGGAGAACTTGACTTATGAAGAGGTTTCGGTTGAGGTCTTGGATAGGCAAGTGAAGAGGCTTCACAATAGGGACATTGCTTTGGTTAAAGTCCTTTGGAGGAACTAACATGTCGAGAGTTCCACATGGGAAGCGAAATCAGATATGATGAGATGATACCGTTATCTATTCCAATCTATTCAAGCCTATGGTACTAGGTTCTTCATGCTTAAATGGTCTGACTTCATTCATTTCCATGTCTTTATGTCATGATATGCATACATATTCATGAAATTTATTTGACTGATGTTTTAGCATAAATTAGATGATTTAAAAGTTTTTAAATGTTAATTTGGCAAGATACATTCATGTTGGACAGTTTCATGTTTATTTTGATCGATTCAAGCCTTGTTTTGTCTCATTCAAGGATGACTGATTCCAAAGGGGAGATGATTTAAAGACGTAGACTTCTTAAGGTCATAACATTGCTTGAAAAATCAATTCGAAAGGTTTTTGGGAAAGGGCCTTCCAAGAACACCCCCATGGCTCATGAGTACTTTATTGGCCGTGAAGTACACCATGGAGTTGGCCTTGGACCTTTTTTGGATTGTTTCTAGGTATCCTTGAGGGAGCCTTGAAGGTGTGCCCACCACGGAGCACACTATTATCTGTGGTGCACACCACTAGCTCTGGTGTGTATAGTGAAGGGTGCCTTCCACAAGACCCTTATTGTTTTCCTCTAAGTGCACCATCACAGACCCCTACATGGCCCATGGTGCACACCACGGCTAATAGAGGGTTCCGTGCAGCGCACCTTGGCCAATTTAAAGCCCCATTTAAGTTAGGATCTTTTGGTAATTTGCCCTAGCTTTAAGGCTTTTTGGGACTTTTATTCACTCCTTTAAATGCTGGATCCATCCCTAAAGTATTTCATCAACTCTCATGCAATCACCATAATTAGTCTCTCAAATTCTAAGTCCTAAAACACTCTCAAGACTTTCATTCAAATATTCAAGCTAGGGTTTCTGCTGGTATTCAAGAACAAGTTGATTTATCTCAAACTCTTCTTCCTAAGCAAGGTATGTGTGGATTCATCTATGGTTTCATTCCAACCTTGGAGTCCATAATCTCTTCATTTATTTACGTGACTTTAAAGTATGATCTCAATATGATTTTCATGTTTTGACTTCAACTTGGTGAAATTATGATATGGGTTGTATTCAAATGATATTTAGGCGTGAATTAAGTCATATCCTATTTATTTACATGGATTTAATGTGTTTTCAACTTGCATGTCCCTTTGAACTATGAATTCATGCATGGGTAATCTTAATTATGATTCAAATGTTATTCCTTCATGTATTATGCATGTTTCTACCTTATTATCATGTTTTTAAGTATGAAATTTTATGTACCCATGCTTTACTCTTAATTCTTATGTCATGAGCATGCATGAAGAAGGCTTTTGATAAGGATATGATATGAAATTGTTTACTAATTATGGTAATGAACATGGTTTTAAGGCAATTACAATTATGACATGACAGTGATCACCATGATGACTATGATTTTTTCTTTAAGCGTTTACTTGTGTGTATACACTATCATATATAATTTATGAATGAGCTACTTCTATGCATGCAAGCATGTTTGAATTATGATTTAGCTTTTAAGCCCAAGTATGTACGATGATGACTTTGAAATGACTTATGATCCTATGAAAAGCATGTTAATGTATAGATATGTACTTCGTTGGATGGTGACTTAGCATAGAATGAGATTGGGGGTGGGGGACTATCCCTAAAAAGGTCCTTAAATAAAGCCTCCCTATCTCATAACTACATGCTACTGTAGGAATGTGTTTATACCCAATACAGATGATTATGTATTACCACACTATTGTAAGGACCTGGACTTTGTAAGCCCTTAACAAGGTAAGAAAAGGTGGGCCCATGAGTTTTTGGCAAAAGTGCCCTTTCATGGACACTTTCTGCACTCATGAATCACTTCACTATCTATGAAAGTGGCCATAAAGTTGGCCTTGGTAAAATTTCTAGGTTGCCTAATGGTTTGACGCAAGTCATTCTTTGTATGTGTATTTGAAACGACCCGAAAAAGTGCCTAAAAATATGCCTCAAAATGTTCAAAATTTTAAATTCCATATATCTCAAAATCCATGCACGATATAAAAACGCGACTTCATATTCTTGTCCAGGGGGTCAAAATTAGGGGGAAAAGGGTCTAATCCCAATTTAAGAGCAAACAATTAGCAATTTCATTTTTCATAATTTTTCTTATCCAGAATCGATCCACGATAGTGCCACGACGTGCAGCTGTCACAGACATATATTAATTTTTCCTCTGTGATAGGTCCGCGTCATGGACCATACACAGACCTGTGTATTTTGTTACCAGTGATTTTATCTCGGTCCAAAGCTTTTGGGTCTTGGGCGTAAGTGTTCCCAAACGTGTTTTTCCCTATACTAGCCATATTTCACCCTCATATCATCGTAAACATCCCTCAATATCCTCTCAAACACTTAGACATATTTTTCACTCTTAAATTCAAGTCTCAAAACCCTCATCGGGAATTAAGGATCGCCTTCAAGCTTCAAGCCTCCATTTTCAATCTTCATCAAGAGCTTCCTCAAAGCTAAGGTATGTAGGTTTTAGGCATTGGGTCCTTCCACCCACGGTGCCCGAATCTTCTTTTTACTCAATTTGCATGATTTAAAGTTGATTTTGCTAATGGGTTTACTAGCATGAACATGTTTATGAACTATGTTAAAGCTGCATAAAGTTGTGACTGTTTTGTTATGTTTTGAGCTGTAAATCTTGGATCTAATATAATATTTGATGAGGGGTTTTGATGTAAGGGTGGAAAGGTGTTGATGGATGATTTTATAATGGATTTTCCTGCATGATTTCATCTCTATATTCAATGGTTTTATACTAGCATTACACATCCTCTAAGTGTTTGTTAAAATGTCCGGATGTGGTTTCTTGAGGAATTGAAGGTCCAAAACATGAGATATGATATGAATGATGTTATGATAATGAAATGAGCTTATGCATATGATATAATTTATATAAAGTGTTGCATTAGACCCAGATAACCTAGTTGAGGGGTTAATATCAAACACCAGGGTGGTAGGTGAGATTGCTGCTAACCTAGATGAGGGATTTGTACCTCACACACTAGGGTGATAGGTGCAATTATCACTAACCTAGATGAGGGGTTTGTACCTCACACACCAATGTGATGGGTGATATCATCACTAACTCACCAAGGGATTTGTACTTTGGAAATTTAACCTAGTCTCTTCTACACATATGATATCCTATATGAGCATGAGTTACCTTTTTACTTATGAATCAATCATACATGCCATATTGTTATATTATGCCTATGGCCTAGTGTTATGCATTTTGATTATATTGCCTATCCCTTGTTGCATTGCATCCTACATACTTAGTACATTCAAATATACTAACGCACACTCTTGCCTACATGATATCACCATGAAGGAATCGATGCCCAAGTTGATCATCCTCTTCCTCCATGTGGCTAGTTTGGTACTACTCAAGGTAGTTGGTGAGTCCTCCACTTCGGGAATCTTAGTCTATGTTTCTCTTATTATGTATTGAAACACTCTTCTTTATTTTCTATTCTGACTATGGGGGATGAGCCCGGTTGCTTTATCTAGGCCCCCACTCTTATCTATGTATTAGAAGTGTTTGTTGGACATGTTATGTATCTATGATATGAGCTTTGACTCTTTTTCTCTTACTTATGATATTATGCAGGCTTTCTCCTTAGCCCCTTTGCCCCTATTCTTACTCCTTATGTCTTTTATATGCTTCCGCGATCGATGATGTGTAATGACAAGTTAAGAGGCTTGTTTGGGGTTCCTTCGGGTTCTCCATTCGCCGTGTCACGTCTAGGCCCTAGATTTGGGTCGTGACAAACTTAGTATCAGAGCACTAGGTTGATAGATCGTTACAGTTCAACACACCGCATCGATTAGAGTTCTATTCATGATTGTGAAGCACGCCATGACTATGAATAGGAGACTATGAGACATTTTAGGAAATGTTTCCCTTCTTCATGTTCTATGTCGTGCTATAGAGTTGTGGTAAGTTTTTCCCCTAACGATTGTTCTTTTCTATGCTAGATCATGCCAAACACTCAAGGAAGAAGGGCCCAAACTCCCGGAGCAACCTACCAATGGTGAGCTCCAGGATGCTCTCACTATGCTTGCCCAAGTAGTGGCCAACCAAGTCAATCAAGGGGCCCAAGCCCCTCTTGCTACTACCCTGGTAGCTAGGGTAAGGGATTTCATGAGGATGAGTCCTCCGGTGTTTTATGGGTCAAAGGTGGATGAGGATCCACAAGAGTTCATTGATGAGATCTACAAGATCTTGAATATAATAGGTATTGGGCCTTTATGAAAAGGCGAAGTTGGTGGTGTACCAATTTAAAGGGATAGCCAAAATATGGTATGACCAATGGAAGGGGGAGAAGGAAATTGGTAATGCGGTGCTTTGGGAGGAGTTCGAATTGGCTTTTCTTAATCGATTTTTCCCTCTTGAGCTTAGGGAAGCTAAGTTCGTAGAGTTCATGAACTTGAAACAAGGTGCTATGAGTGTGAGGGAGTATGCCCTCAAGTTTAATCAACTTTCAAACTATGCTCCTCATTTGGTGGCCGATCCTAGATCTAGGATGAGTAAGTTCGTGATAGGGGTCTCCGACATGGTAAGTGAAGAATGCCGGTCCACCATGCTAATTAGTGACATGGACTTGTCTTGGTTGATGACCTATGCCGAGCAAATGGAGGAGAAGAAATTGAGGAAGAGAAGGGGGCATAAGGCCAAGAGAGCCCGATTTGAGGGTGAATTCCAAAACGGTGCTAGGTTTTGTAAAGGCCAAGGGTCTTCTCATGCTACTAATAGGGGGTTTTCCAATGACTTCCCTAGGCATCAAGGGGTTGGTGGTGTGGCTCCTAATGATGTGTGTCATAAATATAGAGGGGGTCATAGGGGCCCATGTTTGAAGGGTTCTAATGCATGTTATGAATGTGGGGAGTTTCATCACAAGAAGATAGATTATCCAAGAAACCATGGCAAAGGCTGAGGTGCAAATGCGGTTCCATTGGGTAGAGGTAGTCCTCAAGGTGGTGCTCCAAGGCACAATCGGTTTTATGCTCTACATAGGAGGCAAGGGGTTGGTGAGGTTCCCGATGTTGTTACCGGTATGTTGAAAATCTTTGACTTTGATGCATATTCTTTGATTGATCCGGGTGTCACTCTTTCCTTTGTTACCCCTTTTGTTGATAAAAAGTTCCATGTTGACCCCGAGTTGTTGCATGAGTCATTTGAAGTGTCTACTCCTATTGGTGTCTACTCCTATTTCCATTTTGCATAAGTTGTTGCCTTGTGATCTTGTTGACTTAGACATGATAGATTTTGATGTCATTCTTGGTATTGATCAGTTGCATGCCTACTATGGTTCTATTGATTGTAGAACTTGTAGGGTCAAATTTCAATCACCAAATGGACCCTTCCTTGAGTGGGAAAGTCAAGATGTGGTGGTCAAGGGTAGATTCATTTCTTGCATTAAATCCCGTAAGTTGATCTCTAAGGGGTGTCTTTACCATCTTGTGAGGGTTAGGGATGTGGAGTCAAAAGTCCTTCACATAGAGTCGGTTCCGGTTGTAAATGAGTTCCTTGATGTCTTCCCAAATGACCTTCCTGATGTCCCTCCCAAAAGGGAAATAGATTTTGGTATAGACCTCCTTCCCGATACTCAACCTATCTCCATTCCCCCTTACCGTATAGCCCCAACGGAGTTGAAGAAGTTAAAAGAACAATTGAGGGATTTGTTGGAGAAGGGGTTTATTAGGCCTAGCCAATCACCTTGGGTGCTCCAGTGTTGTTTGTGAAGAAGAAGGATGGGTCACTTAGAATGTGCATTGACTACCAGCAACTCAATAGGGTCAACATCAAGAATAGATATCCTCTTCCCAGGATTGATGATTTGTTTGACCAATTGCAAGGGGCTAACTTTTTCTCTAAGATTGATCTTTAGTTCGGGTATCATCAAATGAGGGTGAGGGAGTGTGATATTCCCAAGACGGCTTTCCAGAGTAGATAAGGGTATTATGAGTTTGTTGTGATGTCATTTGGGTTGACCAATGCACCGACCATCTTTATGCACCTAATGAAGAGGGTCTTCAAACCCTATGTTGATTCATTTGTTGTGGTCTTCATTGATGATATATTGATCTATTCACATTGTAGGGAGGAGCATATAAGGGATTTGAGGATTGTGTTGCAAAGATTGAGGGAGGAGAAATTGTATGCCAAATATGAAAAGTGTGAATTTTGGTTGAAGGAGGTTGCATTCTTGGGTCAGTGGTGTCAGGGGATGGTATTAAAGTGGATCCTCAGAAAACTGATGTGATTAGAAGTTGGCCTGGACAATTGACCCCATAGGATATTAGGAGCTTCTTGGGCCTAGTAGGTTATTATAGAAGGTTTGTAGATGGGTTCTCCTCCATTGATTCCCCTATGCAAAATTGACTCAAAAGAAGGTTAAGTTTGTGTGGACTGATGAGTGTGAGAGGAGCTTCAAAACATTGAAAGACAAGCTTGTGTCAGCTCCTACATTGTCACTATTGGATGGGCTTGAGGGATTTGTGGTGTATTGTGATGCTTCATAGGTTGGTTTGGGTTGTGTGTTGATGCAAAATGGTAAGGTCATAGCTTATGCTTCTAGACGACTCAAGGTACATGAAAGGAACTACCCTACCTATGATCTAGAGTTAGCTGTCATTGTGTTTGCATTAAAGATTTAGCATCACTACTTGTATCAGGTGCATGTGGATGTGTTCATTGATGATAAGAGCCTCCAATATATCTTCAATCAAAAAGATCTCAACTTGAGGTAAAGAAGATGGTTAGAACTTCTTAAGATTATGACATGAGTGTGCATTGCTATCCCGGTAAGGCAAATGTAATGGAAGATGCTTTGAGTAGGGTGTCTATGGGAAGCCTAGCCCATGTCGGTAGTGGTGATAAGGAAATGGCTAGGGAGGTGCATCAATTGGCTAGATTGGTGGTTAGGTTGGTGGAGATTGGTGATGATGGTGTTGTTATTGTGGATGGGTCTAAGTCTTCATTGGTTGATGAGGTGATAGCAAAACAAGATCTTAACTCCTCCTTGCTTGAATTGAAGGCCTTAGTGAAAGGGTGCAAAGTAGAGATTTTCTCCCAAGGGGGAGAGGGTACCTTAGGTACCAAGGTAGGTTGTCTGTGCCTTGTGTTGATGGTTTGAGGTAGAAAATCATTGATGAGGCCCATAATTCTTCTTATTCTATCCATCCCAGTTCCACCAAAATGTATAGAGACTTGAGGAATGTGTATTGGTGGGAGGCATGAAGAGGGACATTGCCAAATTCATTTCGGGTTGCCATAGTTGTCAACAAGTCAAAGCCGAACATCAAAGGTCGGGTGGCCTAACCCAAGATATAGAGATTCCTACTTGGAAGTGAGAGGTGCTTAATATGGATTTCGTGGTTGGGTTTCCCAAGACTAGAAGGGATTTTGATTCCATTTATGTTGTGGTTGATAGGATGATAAAATTGGCTCACTTTCTACCAGTTAAGACTACATATGGGCTGAAGAGTATGCAAGGTTGTACATCATGATTTAGTGAGGTTACATGGGGTTCCTTTGTCCATCATATTGGTCGTGGTGCACAATTCACTTCACACTTTTGGAGGTCTTTCCAAAGGGATCTTGGTACAAAAGTTCACTTCAGTACGGCCTTTCACCCTCAAATAGATGGCCAAGCCGAAAAAACCATTCAAAAACTTGAGGATATGCTTAGGGCTTGTTTCTTGGAGCTTAAGGGTAGTTGGGATGACCATCTTCCTTTGATTGAGTTTCCATACAACAATAGCTATCACTCTAGCATCGTATGGCTCCTTTTGAGGCTCTTTATGGGAGACATGGTAGATCACCGGTTGGTTGGTTTGAGGTTGGAGATGTGGCTTTATTGAGACCAGATCTGGTTATGGAGGCTCTTGAGAAGTTTAGGATGATTAGAGAAAGGTTGAAAACAGCCCAAAGTAGTCAAAAATCCTATGCCGATGTGAGAAGAAGAGACCTTGAATTCAAAGTGGGTGATTGGATTTATTTGAAAGTTTCTCCAATGAAAGGTGTGGTCCGATTTTGTAAAAAGAGGAAGTTGAGTCCTAGATATGTTGGTCCTTATGAGGTGATAAAGAGGATTGGCAAGGTAGCTTATGAGGTGAAGTTGCCTAGTGAAATGAGTTTCGTTCATCCGGTGTTCTATGTCTCTATATTGAGAAAATGTGTTGCTGATCCTAATGCTATTGTGCATCTTGAAGTTATGGGTGTTATTGAGGATAACTTGACTTATGAGGAGGTTCCAGTTCAGATTTTGGATAGGCAAGTGAAGAGATTGAGGAACAAGGAGGTGGCATCCGTTAAGGTCCTTTGGAGGAACCAACAAATCGAAAGTGCTACTTGGGAGGCCAAAGCAGACATGCAGAAGCAGTATCCTTATCTCTTCCACTCCACTCAAGCCTAAGGTACTAACTCTAAGCCCCTATGTGATTTCGAGTCATAGGTTTCAGCCCCCTACATTATTCACATGCATTCATGTTTAAGTTAGCAAATTTATGATGATTTTATACTTATGTTGAGATTTTGAAAATGGTGTTTTACATGTACTGTTGCATTCTTGTTGGGTTTTATTTGTTTAGGATCACTCTTGTCATGTACGTCTCTTTTACATTCGGGGACAAATGCTCCCAAGGGGCAGATATTGAAACGGCCCCCAAAAATGTCCGAAAATGTGCCTCAGAATGTTGGGAATTTTAAATTCCATATATCTTAAAATCAATGTGCGATATAAAAAATTTGACTTCATATTCTTGTTCATGGTGTCAAAATTAGGGGAAAAGGGCCTAACCTTGATTTAAGAGCAAATGATTAGCAATTTCATTTTTCAAAATTTTTCTTATCCAGAATCGTTCTGCGACAGTGCCGTGAGGCGTAGCTGTCACAGACATGTATTAATTTTGTTGTCGTGGACCAGACACGGACCCATGTATTTTGTTGCCAGTGATTTTATCTCGGTCCAAGGCTTTTCGGTCTTGGGTCTAAGTGTTCCCAAGTGTGTTTTTACCTATACTTAGCCATATTTCACCCTCATATCATCCTAAACAATATCCTCTCAAACACTTAAGCCATATTTTTCACTCTCAAATTCAAATCTCAAAACCCTCATCCGGAATTAAGGATTTCCTTCAAGCTTCAAGCGTCCATTTTCAATCTTCATCTAGAGCTTCCTCAAAGCTAAGGTATATAGGTTTTAGCCATTGGGTCCTTCTACCCATAGTTGCCTAATCTCCTTTTTACTCAACTTGTACGATTTAAAGTTGATTTTTCTAATTGGTTTACTAGTATAAACATGTCTATGAACTATGTTAAAGTTGTGTAAAGTTGTGACTGTTTTGCTATGTTTTGAGCTATAAATCTTGGATCTAACGTAAGATTTGATGAGGGATTTTGATGTATATTGCTTGAGGGTGCTGCAAAGTGTTGATGGGTAGTTTTACAATAGATTTTCTTGCATGATTTCGTCTCTATATTTCATGGTTTTATTCTAGCATTACACACCCTCTAAGTATTTGATAAAATGTCCGGATGTGATTTTTTGAGGAATTGAAGGTCCAAAGCATGAGATATGATATGAATGATGTTATGATGATAAAATGATCTTATGCATATGATATAACCTATATAAAGTATTGCATTAGATCATGCCTAGTCCGGGGAGACTAAGAGCCCGAATAACCTAGTTGAGGGGTTAGTATCTCAAACACCAGGATGGTAGGTGAGCTTGCCACTAACCTAGATATTTTCTATATATTAGAGGTGTTTCTTTGGACATGTTATGTATCTATGATATGAGCTTTGACTCCTTGTCTCTTGATTATGATATTATGTAAGCTTTCTCCTTAGCCCCTTTGCGCCTATTTGTACTCATGTCTTTAGTATGCTTCCACGACCGATACTTTGTAATGACAAGTTAAGAGGCTTGTTTGTGGTTCCTTTAGGTTCCCCATTCGCCATGTCACGTCTAGGCCCTAGGCTTGGGTCGTGACAGTATTAGGTCGAGCTTGATAACTTCCATTTGTGCATATGTGTTAAGATCAATTCCTATGTATTTAAAGTTTATTATATGTAGCAAAGAATATGAGGCACTATATTGCATTGAGGACAACATGTTCATGCTTTTAGGGTTCTATAGGAGTCCAAAATGTTGGCTCATCAAGTTTCAAGACTAAGTTGATTCCTTCACAAAATGTGTATTCATCCTTGTTGTCAATTCAACCTTGGATTCATCTCTTTCATGTACTTTAAGTATGATCTTCATGTTTTGACTTCATACTGATGGAGTTATGATATTGGTATGTTTTAATTAAGAATTAATTCTTATTCCAATGGTTTACATGGTTTCCATGACATGAATTTGCATCTCACTTTAAATATGATTTTATGCATGGGTAATTAATTTTATGATTCAAATGTTTATTCCACATGGATTCTGCATGTTTTTACCCTATTATCATGTTTTAAGTGTGAATGAACAAGGTTTTTACCCTATTATCATGAGCATGAATGAACAAGGTTTTTCATGAGGTTTTGATATGAATTTGGTTACCAAATATGGTTATGA
This sequence comes from Solanum clarkiae, assembly GCA_011800125.2. Classification (NCBI taxonomy): domain Eukaryota; kingdom Viridiplantae; phylum Streptophyta; class Magnoliopsida; order Solanales; family Solanaceae; genus Solanum; species Solanum clarkiae. The sequence continues at coordinate 13,448,090 of JAABOM020000012.1, read as the reverse complement.
ATATGGTTTCAAGGGAAGTGCGATTATGACATGATTATGATCACTATGATGTTATGATATGGCCTTTAAGCACTCAACAGTGTGTATACACCATCATGTACAAGTAATGAATGAGCTATTCCTATGCATGTGATTATGTTTTGAAGTATGATTTGGATCTTAAGCCCAAGTATACATGATGAGGATTTGAAATGACTTATGATCCAATAAGAAACATGTTTATGTACATATATATATGTATTTCGTGGGATGATGGCTTAGCACTGAAGGGGATTGGAGGTGGAAAACTATTCCTAAGGGGTCCTTATATAATGCCTACCTATCTCGTAACTATATGCAATCGCATGTTTGTGTTTATTCCCAATATGGATAATTATGTTATGTGTACCCCACTCTCCAAAATGAGTTAGGCCCTCAAGGAGAGGTATTGTCTACCAAAGCAAGTAGGCTACTCTTTCTCTAGTGTAGAGGCAATATCGATATTCCATATAATAGCTGACATCGTCTTACATGTTGGTTGAGGTTAATCCCAACTTATGTTTATGTATTATGGAATTCATGCATCATTGTTTAAGGCATCTTGATAAGGTATTCTCTTCTATATACTTCTCTTCTATATATATGCCTTTGTCATCTAACATCTAAATTGCAGGTTTTATCATACCCATTTAACATTGCATCATTGCATACTTAGTATATTCTAAAATGCATACTCTATGCTTGCATTATATTTACAATGCAAGTGCAAGTGGTTCTATCTTTCATTCCCGTGGGTAGATCCAAATATTTTAATGATCTAAATTTGGTGAGTCCTTATGCTTTGTGGACATCACCATCTATCTTGCTTTTCATGTTACTTCTATGTTCTAAAGACAATCTATCTTTATGTTTAGGGTGAGCCATGGTCTAGTTGAGCCCCCATATTATGTCATGAGTTAGAGGCCTATATTAGACCTATGTATTATTTCAGTTTCAGACTTGTATACTACTATGTTATGACCCTCTTTATGATATGAGTTATGTTATGTTGATACTTCTGCTTATGTATTCTTAATTGAATTACCTTGAATGCTTGACTGTATGCTAAGGGGTGCTAGTTTAGGGTTCCTTTTGGTATGTCATTCACTTTATTACGACTAGGCCCTAGGTTTGGGTTGTAATAATTCGGTATCAGAGCCCTAAGATTTTTAAATGATCCTAGGATTCGAACATGCTGTGTTATGTAGAGTCTTATTCATGGGTGTGATGTGCACTACATCTATGAATAGGAGGATATAAGAATTCTTAGGAAATGTTTCACTTTTTCATGATTCATATAATGTCATTGAGCGTGCCCTAGTATGGGTCATGACAATTCAGTATCAAAGCCCTAAGATTTTGAAATAATCCCAGGACTCGGACATGCCATGTCAAGTAGAGTCTTATTCAGGGGTATGATGTGCACAACATCTATGAATATGAGGATATAAGATGTCTCAGGAAATGTTTCACTTCTTCATGATTCATACCATGACATCGAGCGCGCCCTAAGGTTTCCTATATCTTATGATTGTTCATTGTGCCTTACAGATGGTATCTTCAAGAAGGTTACCCCAGCCCAGTGAGATGCCTACTAGTGAGGATCATGCTCCTCAAGGGCCTATAGGTGAGTGTTAGTTATAGCTTGTGGAGCCAGTTAGAGTTGTCCTATTTCAATTTTGCATTAAGCCCTTCATCATGATCTTGATGAGCTTGAAATGGTTGATTCTAAAGTCATTCTTAGGATGGATTGGCTATATGCTTCTTATGCCTCTATAGGTAGTAGAATCTGAATGGCTCCGATAGAATTAGTGTGGTAGAAGGATTAGTTAAAAGACTTGTTAGGGGAGAGTTACCTTGGGCCAGAAGGCCACCCAGGCAAGGAAAATGTTGTAGCTGATAATGTGGATGAGGTTAAGAGAGAGTTGGTGAATGAATTGCATTGTTTGGCAACATTGAAAGTTAGGCTAAGTGAATCTAATGATGTTAGTACCCATGTTCAGAATAGGAATGATTCTTCGGTGGTATTTGATGTCAAGGTAAGGTAGGACCTACACCTATCACTTGTTGAGTGCAAGAAGTTTCTTTTCAAAGATAAGGTAAGGATTTCCTCCCAAGGGGGAGATGGTTTTGGTAGCAAAACATGTTGTATGTTCCAAGATATTGATGGTCGAAGGGATAATGTGGACCTTAGAAAACATGTTGAGGACTGGTGTGCTGGAGTTCCAAGATAGAAGGGTTGATTATTTACTGCTCATTGAGTTTATTTACAATAACAGTTACTATGCTAGCAACGGGATGATGCTAATTGAGGCTTTGTATGGGAGGAGATGTAGATCTCTAGTAGGTTGGTTTGAGATAGGTGAGATGGAATTGATAGGCTCTGATTTGGTGTTACAGGCTATGGAGAAGTTGAAGTTGAATCTGGAAAAGTTGAAAACGGCTCGAAGTCGTCAAAAGTCCTATTTGAATGTTAGGAGAAGAAACCTTTAGTTCCATATCGATGGGTGGGTATATGTGAAGGTTTCACCCATGAAGGGTGTGATGCATTTTGGTAAAAAGGGCAAGTTGAGTCCGTGATATATAGGCGCTTATAAGATTGTTGAACAAATTGGCGATATGGCTTATAGATTGGAATTGCCTTTGGATGTGAGTTCTTTTCATCCAGTGTTCAATGTGTCCATGTTATGGAAGTTTGTTGGTGATCCAAGGGCAATAGTGCCTTTGGATATTGTTGAGGTTGAGGAGAACTTGACCTATGAAGCGGTTTCGGTTGAGATCTTTGATAGACAAGTGAAGATACTTTATAACAAGGATATTGCTTCGGTTAAAGTCCTATGGAGGAACCAAGACATTAAGAGTGCTACATGGGAAGCAAAATCGAATATGATGAGATAATGCCCTTTTCTATTCCAATCTACTCAAGCCTGTGGTACTAGGTTCTTTATGTTTGAATGGTTCGAATTCTTTCATTTTTATGTCTTCATGTCATGGCATGCATTCATGTGGGCTGTTTCATGCTCAGTTCGATTTACTCAAGCTATGTTCTAGATTATTCAAGGATGAACAATCCCAAGGGAGAGGTGATGTTGAGATCGAACTTTGTAAGGCCTTAACGAGACAAGAAAAGGTGTGCCCATGAGTTTTTGGCCAAATTTCCTCTTTAGGGACACTTTACCCAGCTCTTGAATCACTTCTAGCTGTTAAAAGTTGCCGTGAAATTGGCCTTGTCTAAATTTCCAAGTAGCCTTGTGGTTAGACCCTAGCCAATCTTCATATGTGTATTGGCTGAGCTTGATAACTTCCATTTGTTCATGTGTTAGGATCAATTCCAAAGTTTTTAAAGTGTATTATATGTGGCTTAGGATCAATAGGGATCTCTTGTATCAAGCCAAGTCCAAGGGAATTCCATCAGCTAAGATTTTCGCATGAACCGATATAAGGGTCAACTTCAACTGATCATATCTCCTTTTACAAAAATAATTAGCTTGACTATGACCTACCAAATTAAAGCTCTTTAAATTATCATTCCAACTTATCCAGTTTCACCTAATTCTGAGTTTGGAGCAAGACATTTCGCCTGCTTTGGTAAAACCTATTAGTGTAAGGTCACTTTCACGGGAGGGGTTTCACGGACCATGAAAAGTTTCATGGCCTAAGAATCCATCCATGGTGCTTCCCAAATCAACTTTTGAGTCTCATTTCATTAAGGTATTTTTGGTATTTTTCCCCAACCCTAAGTGATTTTTGACCTTTTATAGATCTAATACCCTCCTAAATAAACCCCTATGTATTTTCATAACATCTGATTCAAGCATAACACTTAGTCTCTCAAAATCTAAGTCCTAAAACACTCTCCAAGTCTTCACTCAAGATTCAAGCTAGGGATTTAATTGGAGTTACAAGACTATGTTGATTCCTTCTCAAACTCATCTTCCTAAGCAAGGTATGTGTGGGTTCATCCTTGGTTTCAATTAAACCTTGGAGTCCAAAATTTCATCACTTTCAAGTACATTAAGTATGATCAAATTATGATCCTTATGTTTTGACTTTGAATTGATGGAATAATGATATGGGCCATTACTATTAATGTTTTAAGCATATATTAAGTCTTATTCCATTTTTTACATGATTTCCATGAATTATGAACTTGCATGTCTGATATTATGATGATTTAACAAACAATGAGAATAGGGGGAAAATGAGGGACTTGGTCCTGTGTGTGATGAGAACCTGAAAGCGACATCCAACAAATAGTACTCTGTGCACTTGCAAGTTTGTGATTTGTTAGTACGTATCAGCTTGCTCTGTAAAAATTGTCTAGCAATTGATATTGCTCCAAATGATGATGTTAGGTATATATGCCCAACATTTCTTGAACAAAAATCATGAGAGTATTTACAAACGTTGAGTGAGTGTTCATAGTAAGGCTCTCAAGTAGTACACTTAGCAAAATCAGAGTTGTATTTTACTTTGGGTATTTTATAGTGCTAAAATGGTGTTTGTATCTTGTGAATCAATTTCTAATCTATAAAAGGATCTAATATTTAAGCAAGCCTTTTGTTCTCATTGCTGGAGTTAGCTATGATGAGTGTTGAAGTCTAAGTTGGCTAGTGTTAGTCTATTCATATAGAATAAAGCTAGTTTTGAATGCGATTTTCCATTCTTCACTGGGGTGCATCTGGATTTGATGATAATCACTCCTAAGATCAATCTTGAAAACACAAAAAAACCATTGAGCTCATCAAGCATATCATCTAATTTAGGGATAGAATAATGATACTTTACCGTGATTTGGTTGATGGCTCAACAATCCATGCACATGCACCACATTACATCCTTCTTTGGAACCAATATAACCTAAAATTACACACACACACATACTTTCTCTCATATAACCTTTGTTGAGGAGTTCCTTAACTTGTCTTTGAAGCTCTTTGGTGTCCTCCGAATCGATTTGATACGCCGATTTGTTGGGCAATTGAGATCCCGGCACGAAGACAATTTGATGTTAAATACCTCTAAGTGGAGGTAGTCTACTAGGAAGTTCCTTTGGGAAGACATCCTCATATTCCTGCAAAAGAAAAGAAATAGTAGGGGGAGAGAAGAAAGAGATTAGTTAGTACAACACGTGATCCCTATGTGTGATAAGGATCAATGATCTTTTAACTTCAACTTCCTCTCTTATCTCCTTGTACCTAGACAACATAACCTTATTATGTTCTCTTACTCTTCTCTTTTCCTCTGCCTCTTTATCCTTTACTTCCACATGTTCTTCTTTGCTCTTCTTTTTCTCTGTCAATTCACTCATCTTTTGATACACTTCATTTACTTGAGAGGGTGACATAGGATGAAGGACACACAATAGTGAGTACTTGTTGGATCTCCTATCATGCTTGGTTGCACAATCATATTGCCAAGGTCTCCCGAGTAGCACATGACTAGCTTGCATTGGAACAACATCACATAAAATCATATCTTGGTACTTCCCAATTTGAAATTGGACCAACACTTGTCTTTGCACTCTCAATTCTCCACTCTCACCCAACCACTGAAGTTTGTAAGGTGTAGCATGCTTATTGGTAGGGAGTTTCAAGAATTCCACCAATGCAGTGCTACCAACATTGGCACAACTTCCACTATTAATGATCAACGAACATACATTACCTTTGATGAGGTACTTGGAATGCAAGGAACCTCTTCATAAGCCAAATTATCTTCTACCACACCCACAACATCCAAAGGTACAATAACAGTTGGATCACCCACACACTTTGTCAACATAGATACATGGAAGACTGGATGAACCATATTCTTATCAACGGGAAACTCCAACTCATTGGCTGCCTTACCAATCCTCCGCAACACTCTATAAGTACACACAAATCTTGGGCTCAATTGATGCTTCTTGCCAAAATGAACAACACCTGTCACGCCCCAAAGTCCTGTTAGGGCAGACCAGCACCCGTTGCCAATAAGGCTCAGGAGAATCAAACTATATCTATGCGCTTTTTAGACATATTATGAGGGATTTCAACAGTCAACATGCCCTTATGCCAGTAAACAGTAATAATAAGCCAAAAGAAAATGCATATGACTAGGCCATTGGGGCCACAGTGTCTAAGATACGTACATGACCACACTTTAATTTACATAGTCTACAAAGCCTCTAGATAAGAGGAAGTATCGGACAAGGGTCGATACAGGCCCCGCCTCAATACTATACAATACAAACGTATAAACTTTAGACACAAACAAAGCTCCGGAATAACCTGGAGCTTGGTAACAGCAGCTGGATGTCCTGGACTCTACTGGGGAGATCTACTAGCACCTGTACCTACAACATGAAATGCAGGTCCCCCGTAAGGTACGTCAGTATGAGATAATGCACTGTGTATGTAAGGCAGGAAATACTGTATGAGAAGTTGTTGTAACAACTTCAAATGAAACTATGCACTGGTGTGGAGTAAGAGACCACCTTTGGATACACTTTGGGATTGTATACTTTATGTTCTTTATATTACTTTAGCTTTACTGTATAATTAGTGCACATCATGTACTGTAAATGACCAACTAATCAGTGGTAAACTGTATCGGAATCGTCCCTGCCTAGGTTCTTCCTTAACCCCTCGGGCTACCACCCATGATAGGGTCGTCCCTGGCTAGGTGATGCTTCTACCTCTCGGGCTACCACCCATCAAAAGCAACTATATACTTTATCTTACAATTACCTTTGGGATTATTCTTTTGGGGCTCATAATATTGAAGCTATAAGGCTGTATATGCAGCATGTGACATGTAAATAATCATACAATACAATGTGGAAATGAAGAGAGTAAATGCCTTTACTTACTGAGGGATCTATGTTCATGCCAAATGATACGAAATCAAGTAACCTTACATACCTCGTTATATGACCTCGCTACTACCTTGGAGTGGATGCTTTTCCCTCAAATATTTATCTTTGCCTTCAATATTCAGATTTCCCTTCAAAGCCTTAGAGGATTGAATTTGCAGCTTGGTAAAGTGAAATAGATAGGAGACAAGAGTCTTTATGAAAGCTGAAAATTATTTTAAGTGGACTGAAATGAAGGTTGCTTTGATCCATTTTTAAAGACTGTTTTTGGCCAGCTTTCTCTTGCCTTTTGATCAGGTATTGACACCTATTAATACACTTGTTATGCAGCATGTTATCCCTTACATTTGGGCCTAAATGGGTCTCCAATTTAATGGGCCTTTTGCTGCCCATTTTCAGCTTTCTTCTTAATTGGTTTTTGGCCCAAATAGCCAAGTGGTTTGTGTTACACTTGGGCCCTTCTCACATTGTTCTTGGACTTAAAATAAGGCCCATTTGTGATGCTAAAACATGGGCTAAAATTACACCCTTAAAACGGATTTTACTCGTAATCGGACTTGGGTAAATTCGACGTCAAACCTCGTCACCATTGAGCTAGCAAATTTAAGCTAAGCAAGTAGGTGACTCACCTACTATATTATTAAGTCATATAAGCACCTCAATTCTTTTACTTTGTTTAGGGGTGTCATTTCCTCAGTTTAACACAAAACATGTATACAGTCAATCCTCTTAAGCGTTAGACGCACATATCGCCTATTAACACGAGATTCAAGCACTTTTAAGAATTGGCTCTAATTTGACCAAACCATATCATATTTCATTTACATAGTATTAGTACATGTAAAATGTGGGGTGTTACATCCTCCCCCCTTAGGAACATTCATCCTCGAATGTTAGCACAATTGGATAGTTTGACTAAGTTAAAAGTTTTATTTAAACAAACTTTTGACAATACACTAAGTATTCAATCACCCCTACCTATTAGTGTTCCAATTCTGCATGTTGGGCGTCCTCTTTAGCTTCAAATAAGTGAGGATATTTTGACTTCGTCGCGTCCTCGGCCTCCCAGGTTATTTCTTCTACTTGCTGATTTCTCCAAAGTACCTTCACTGAAGCTATTTCTTTATTCCTCAGTTTCTAACTTGACGATACAGAATAGCAACAGGTACCTCTTGGTAAGTGAGATCTTCTGTAACCTGCACATCCTCAATAGGAGTGATACGGGATGGGTCACCTATGCATTTTCGAAGCATTGATACATGGAAAACTGGATGAACCATTGAAAGGTCTTGGGGTAGCTCTAACTCATATGCAACCTGCCCGATCCTCTTAATAATTTTATACGGCCCTATGTAAAGTGGAATCAGTTTTCCTTTCTTACCAAACCTCATAACCCCTTTCATTGGAGACACCTTTAGAAATACCCAATCTCCTACTAAAAACTCCATCCCTCTCCTCCTAGCATCTATCTGCATATGATTTGTGACAACTTTGGGCCGTTTCTAGCCGCTGCTGTATTACCTTAACTTTTTCCATGGCTTGTTGCACTAGATCTGGCCCAAGTAAGGTAGTTTCTCCCACTTCAAACCGGATGCGATCTAAACTTCCTCCCATACAAAGTTTCATAAGGTGCCATCTTGATGCTTGAATGATAACTATTATTATAGGCAAATTCAATAAGGGGCAAATGCTCCACCCAGCTACCTTTAAAGTCCAATGCACAAGCTCGCAACATATCTTCAAGTGTCTGAATGGTGCATTCTTCTTGATCGTCTATTTGAGGATGGAATGTTGTACTCAAATTTACTTGTGTCCCTAAACTCCTTTGGAAGGACTTCCAAAACTTTGCAGTGAATTGAGCTCCTCGGTCAGATATAATGGAGACTGGGACACCATGTAGCCTGACTATCTCCTTGAGGTAAAGCTTAGCATACTCTTTAGTGGTATAATCACTCCTGACAGGTAAGAAGTGTGCTGACTTTGTGAGTCTACAAATGATTACCTATATAGAGTCAAACTTCTGAAATGAGCGAGGCAAACCGGTAACAAAGTCCATATTGATCATATCCTACTTCCAAGTTGGAAGTTCTATACACTGCATATAACCTCCTGGCTTTTGGTGTTCTACCTTCACTTGTTGACAATTTGGACATTGAGCCATAAATTCTGCAAGGTCCTTTTTCATGCCTCTCCACCAAAACACTCCCTTGAGGTTATGGTACATCTTAGTCGATCCTGGATGGATGGATTATTGGGAATGGTGGGTTTCTTCCATTATCCTCTTTCTTAACCCATTAATATCAGGAACACATAATCTGTTATGGTAGTAAAGTACTCCATTTTGTGTAAGGTCAAAGCCCTTTATTGCACCCTGACTCACTTTTTCCTGAAGCTGTCATAGAACAGGATCCTCGAACTATTTTCTTTCACCTCCATTACTAATGAAGATTTCCCTGCATTATGTATAATAACCCCTTTCTTTGGGGTTTCAAGAAGGCGAACCCCTAAATTGGCCAGTTGTCGTAGATCCTTAGCCATCCCTTGACTAACTATGGCTTGATCACTGGTAGTCATAACTGCCTTACGACTCAGCGCATCAGCTACCACATTTGCCTTCCCCGGATGGTAAAGTATATCAATGTTGTAATCCTTTATTAGTTCTAGCCATCTCCGCCGTCTCAAATTTAGATCCTTCTACTTAAAAATGTATTGCAAGCTCTTATGATCAGTATATATGTCAACGTGAACCCCATATAAGTAGTGGCGCCATATTTTCAAAGAACATACAACCACTGCTAGCTCAAGGTCATGAGTTGGGTAATTCTTCTCATGTGATCATAGCTGCCTGGATGCATAAGCAATTACCCTACCATGCTGTGTCAGCACACACCCTAAGCCAACTCCTGAAGCATCATAATACACTATATACCCCTCGGCGCCTTCTGGAAGTACTAGCATAGGTGCAGAAGTTAGCTTATTTTTCAGTTCCTGGAAGCTCCTTTCACATGCATCATTCCATTGGAACTTGATTGCCTTATGTGTCAACTTTATTAGAGGTGCAGAAATGAAGGAGAAACCTTCAACAAACCTCCTGTAATAACCTGCCAAACCTAGGAAGCTTCGAACTACCATGGGTGTCGTTGGCCTTGGCCAATCTCTCACAGCCTCTATCTTGTGTAAATCAACCTTTATTCCTTCCTCAGATACAATATGACCCAAGAATGCCACTGATAGTAGCCAAAATTCACATTTAGAAAACTTGGCATACAACTGTCTATCACAAAGAACTTGTAACACTTGTCGTAAGTATTTTGCATGGTTCTCTTCTGATCTTGAGTATACCAAAATGTCATCTATAAATACTATCATGAACACATCCAAGAATAGCTTAAATACCCTGTTCATCAGATATATAAAAACTGTCGGTGAATTAGTTAGCCCAAACGACATAACAAGGAATTTGAAATGACCATAATGTGTTCCGAAAGCAGTCTTAGGTATATCTTCCTCCTTCACCCTCACTTGGTCATACCCTGATCTTACATCAATTTTTGAAAAGCATTTGGCACCAAGTAACTAATTAAATAAGTCATCAATCCTGGGGAGGGGGTATTTATTCTTAATTGTCACCCTATTCAATTGTCGATAATTGATACACATTCTTAAGGTGCCATCCTTTTTGCATACAAATAATACTGGTGCACCCCAAGGGGACATACTAGGTCTTATAAAACCTTTCTTCAGTAGGTCTTTTAGCTGCTCTTTTAACTCACTCAATTTCGCCGGGGCCATTCTATATGGAGGGATAGAAATGGGTTGAGTACCTGGAAGTAAGTCAATGCCAAAATCTACCTCTTGTTCTGGAGGTAAGCCTGGAAGTTCTTCAGGGAACACATCAATGAATTCATTCACTACTAGAACTGATTGAAGAGTTGGCGATTTTGCCTCTATATCCCTAACTCTAACTAAATGACATATATACCCCTTAGATATCATCTTTCTGGCCTTAAGATAAGAGATAAACTTCCCCTTTGGTGCCCCAATATTGCCTTCCCATTCAAGAACTGCCTCATTTGAAAAGTGAAAGTACACTTTCTTAGTTCGGCAATCCACGGTGGCATAGCAAGAAGCTAACCAATCTATACTCATTATAACATCAAATTCCACCATCTCTAGCTCAATAAGGTCAGCCAATGTGTCACGGTCACAAACAGTTACTACAAAGTCACAATAAACCCTTCTAGCCATAATAAATTCACTGGTTGGTATAGACACTTCAAATGGTTTATTCAATAATTTGGGTGTTCTCTTAAGCTTCCCAGCAACTACTGGGGTAATGTATGACAATGTAGAACCAAGGTCAATTAATGCATATACATTATGTGAAAAGATGGACAATGTACCTGTGACCACATCAGGTGAAGCTTCTAAATTTTGCCGACTCCCCAGAGCATAAGTGCGATTCTGGACCACGCTATAGCTAGCTGCTCCTCTAACACCTCTACCACGACCCATAGGCACTTGCTAACCCCTACCTAATGGAGGAACTGTCGATGATAATGCAACAGCTGACCTAGTAGATTGTGCTATATCACCTATATGCCTCCTCGGGCAATCTCTCATCATGTGCCCTGGCGCACCACACAAATAACAAACATCTGTTCCAACACGACATATACCTGGATGACTTCTCCAACACTATTTACAAGGCTGCCTCGGAGTCACTGGCCGATCTTCCTGTTGTCCGTGAACCTTGTCCCTCACTTCGTTGACCAAACGGATTACTTCTAGACCCTTGAAGTTGTGGTGGAGCATTGGCTATAGAACAGGAGAATGATGGCCTAGGCGGTTTGTTAGAAAACCGAGGCCTAAACTCACCTTGGGATGGTATAAATTGTCCTGTAGATCTGGCCTTTTTGGCCTGTCCCCTTTCCAACTCTTGTGTCCTTCTTCTCTGCCTCTGATCCTCCAACTTTTGTTCAAAAGCCTGCATCCTTGCTATGTCCATGTCCTTATTTAATGAAGCAATAGTACAGTCTCTGACCAGGTACGTATCCAACCTATCCACATATCGATGAACTTTATCTGCCATAGTAGCAACTACATTAGGAGCATACCTGGATAGGGAATAAAATTGGAGGCTATACTCCCTCACGCTCATATTTCCCTGGTGGAGATTCAAGAACTGATCGGCACAGGCCTCTCGGATCTCTAATGGCAAGTAATGGTCAGGAAAGGCCTCTTTGAACTCCTTCCAAGTGGTTTGGGTAGCATCTATATCCTTGGATTGCTTCCAAGCTTCATACCACAATATAGCCACACCCTTCAACCTATAGGTCGCTAACTCCACAGCTTTTGTACCACCCACATGCATAACATCTATACTTCACTGAATCTGATCAATAATGTAATACCCCACATCTTACCATACTAATACTATATAAATGAAATATGACATGATTTGGTTAAACTAGTGCTAATTTTTAAAAGTATTTGAATCTCGTGTTAATGGGCTATATGTGCGTCTAACGCTTAAGAGGGTTGGGTGTATACATGTTTTGTGTCGAAGTGAGGAGATTACGGCCTTAAAATGAAGTGAGAGAATTGAGGTGCTTGTAGGACTTAGGAAGCAAGTAGGTGAGTCAGCTACTTGCTTAGCTTAAATTGCTAACTAAACGAAGACGAGACCCAGTGTCAAAATTGTCCAAGTCCGAGTATGAATAAAATTTGTGTTAATGGTGTAACTTTGGGCCATAATTTAACATCACATATGGACTATATTAACAGCTCAAGGATGATAGTAAGAAAGGCCCAAAAACATCATAAACTCTTAGATACTTTGGGCCCAAAACCAAGTAAGAAAAGTTGGGAAAATTGGGAGCCCAAATCCATCAACTAGGAGACCCATTTTGGCCCATGTTTAATGGACAAGCTACTGGATAAGCAGCTTATTAATGTGTAGTGTAAGATGGTCAAAATACCAAGAGAAGGTCGGCCAAAGTAGTAGCATAAAGAGGGGTCATAAGCAGCAAATATCC
>JAABOM020000012.1:13413613-13424208 GCA_011800125.2 Solanum clarkiae | reverse complement strand
ATGCAAACTTATTTCATAGTCCTTAAGAAGTTCTAGCCACCTTATTTGTCTCAACTTGAGATCTTTTTGAGTGAAAACATATTCGAGGCTCTTATGATCGGTGAAGACATTAGCATGTATCCCATACAAAATAATGACGCCAAATTTTTAATGCAAACACCACGGCGGCCCTTTCAAGGTCATGAGTAGGGTAGTTTATTTTCATGCACTTTGAATTGTCTAGAAGCATAAGCTATGAACTTACCATTTTGCATTAGCACACAACCCAAGCCAATTCTAGGTGCATCACAATACACAACAAAACCATCAAGCCCATCTGATAGTGACAATACAGGAGCAAACACAAGCTTATCTTTCAATGTTTTGGAAGCTTCTCTCACATTCGTCGGTCCACACAAACTTAATCTTCTTTTGAGTCAATTTTGTCATAGGGGAAGCGAAGGAGAAGAATCCTTTCACAAACCTTCTATAGTAACCTGCTAGGCCCAGGAAGCTTCTAATATCCAACGGGGTCGATGGTCTAGGCCAATTTTTAATCACATTGGTCTTCTTAAGGTCCACTTTTATACCATCCCCTGACACCACATGACCCAAGAATGCAACCTCCTTCAACAAAAATTCATACTTGTCATATTTAGCATACAATCACTCCTCCCTCAACCTTTACAACAAAACCCTCAAATGACCCATATGCTCTTGCGTACTATGTGAGTAGATCAAAATATCATCAATAAAGACCACAATAAAGGAATCATGGTAAGGTTTGAAGACCCTATTCATTAGGTCCATGAAGATGGCCCGTGCATGCTAATGATTGTGAGACCCCAATTTTTGGCTGGAGGGGACACCAAAGGCCTCTACCCTTCCATCCCTTGGATAGATAGAGAGGGAGGGCATAGCTTTTGGTTTTTTCATGTTGTCAAAGAGTTGAACAATGCTTTTTTCGTGTTGTCAAAGATTTGAACAATGAAAATAGGGGCAATAGGTCTGAAAAAGTATCTAAAAATATCAAATTTAGATATTTGTACCCTGTCAAAGTAAGGAACCATGGAATATATGTTTGGAATAGATTCCATTTTGAGAGAGTTGAAAACGAACTATCTCATCGAAAGGTTTTATACATCTGCCCTTTCTCAATGCATTTCTTTAGACAAAGACTCTTTTTTTTCCTCTTTTCGGATGATAAATCTTTCTCAGAACATGGAGTGCGAATCAAACCCATGTTTGAATTGATTTTATTTTGATCTTTCAAGACATAACCATAGAAGGGAAAAGATTCTTCAAGTGTCTCAGGTCCCAGAAGTATAAGATAAATACCGCCAAAGCCCAATACTGCAGAAGAAATTAAATGAAGTACTGTAGATACAAAGTATGGAAAGGTGTCTATAACTTCTCCCCCAGGGCCTACCCCCAACCTAGAGTAGCTAGGTGGGGAAGTAAAATCAATCCTTGTACATACATAGGCTTCTCGTGTACGAAATGGGCCACTTCAAATAGGTTCATTGCTTTGTCCCAGAATATGATTAATCCAGCATGGGCTACATGATCCCCTAGTAGATTACTGGATAGATTGATAAGTCGGGCATTCCCGGCCCACCAAGCGAAACCATTCGTTTCTTGGTCAAGACCAGCTAAGGCTAAAGTTCAATTAAAGAGAATTTCCACGTGGTTGGAACGACAAGAAGCTCTAGATTCGGGGGCTCTTACTATAGCCGAATGCGAGGGAAGGGTCGTTTATACCAATATTGACAAGTTTCTTTTAGCATTTAATAGAGACATTCTAAGTATTCAATTAGTTCTATATCAACGTTCCAATAAAAATACTTGTATGCATCAAAAACTCCAGGTTCCTCGGGGTAAATGCATTAAAAAGGGAGTAATTTTAGTAGATGGTGCTGCTACAGTTGGTGGTGAACTTGCGTGGATTTGCACCTGAAATCTCTCTAAAGATAGTGGGGGTATCCACTCCTATATCCATGTTCTATTCGGAGGAATAAAATAAAAATAGTCTTTCAGAGAGATGCCTGAGTGGTTGATAGCCCCTATCTTGAAAACCGGTATAGTTTTGAACAAAGAACTATCGAGGGTTCGAATCCCTCTCTCTCCTTTTCTGCATGTGCGGGGATATTGGATTCGCCTCAGAGAAAGCACTTTACTGTTTGACCCATATTCAAGGGTCACTTCTTTTAAGATAGGCCTTGGATCACGAAGACCCATTCCAGGCTCCATTTGGTAGCCTCGCGAATAATCTCATTACCTTCACGAGCAAGATCACATCGTTCAATACGAGCTTTTACACATGCTTCTAGAGCTACTCGATTAGCTACAGCACCTGGTGCATTACCCCAAGGATGTACTAAAGTTCCTCCACCGAACTGTAGTACGGCATCATCCCCAAAGATCTCGGTCAGAGCAGGCATATGCCAAACATGAATACCTCCTGAAGCCACAGGTATAATACCTAGTAAAATGCTATGAAAATGTTCAAGTTTCATAAGATCTTCTTGGCTGTTGTTCAAAAGGTCCAATAATGTATATATATTGGACCTTTTGAGAAAATTATAGATCCTGAAAGACAATTCTGATTGGTCAATAAAAATCGATTTCAATGCTTTTTATCCCTTAGAGGGGGATAAGGCTAGGCAGAATGAAAAGGGTTTTCCATGAGATGGGAAATGAAAACTGTTTTCCGCACACGAAGTTTGTGAATAAGTGATTATCTGATAATGAGCAAGGAATATCCGTCTTTCTGTGGCAATTCCACCCAGAAGGTAATGGGTTACTCCTACAGCACGTTCTTGTATAATGCTCAAGGCTCTCGGCTGAGTATCAGGAGCAACTTTTAATTTATTATGAGCCCAAACAATTGGTCAACTGAAACGACATCACAAAAAACTCGTAATACCTATATCTAGCCAAGAAGACCGTCTTAGGAATATCGCACTCCCTCACCCTCACTTGATGATACCCATCCCAAAGATTAATCTTAGAGAAGAAGCTAGCCACTTGCAATTGGTCAAACAAGTCATAAATCCTTGGAAGAGGATATGTATTCTTTATAGTGACCCTATATAGTTCCCAGTATTCAATACATATTCTTAGTGACCCATCCTTATTTTTTACAAACACCGGGGCACCTCAAGGGGATTGACTAGGTCTAATGAATCCCTTCTCCAACAAATCTTTCAATCGCTCTTTTAACTCCTTCAACTCCGCCGGGGACGTACAATAAAGGGGAATGAAGATAGGTTAAGTATCGTGAAGGAGATATATGCAAAAATCTATATCCCTTTTTGGAGGGACACCGGGAAGGTCATTTTGGAAGACATCAAGAAACTCATTTACAACCAGAACCGACTATATGTAAAGGACTTTGGACTCCATATCTTTTACCCTTACAAAATGATAAAGACACCCCTTAGAGATCAATTTACGAGCTTTATTGCATGAAATGAATTTACCCTTGACCACCACATCTTGACTCTCCTACTCAAGGACAGGTTCATTTGGAAACTGAAACTTGACTCTATAGGTTCTACAATCAATAGAAGTATAGTAAGCATGCAACCAATCCATCCCAAGGATGATATCAAAATCAACCATGTCTAAATCAATAAGATCACAAGGCAACAATTTATGCAAACTGCAAATAGGATAACTTCTATAAACTTTTTAGCAACTATTGAGGCACCAGTAGAAGTAGACACTTCATATGACTTATGCAATATCTCGGCATCAACATGGGACTCTTTAGCAACAAAAGGGGTAACAAAGGAAAGAGTGGCACCTAGATAAATCAAAGCATGTACATCAAAGTTAAAGATTCTCAACATACCGGTAATAACATCGGAGACCTCACCAACCCTTTGCCTCCCATGTAATGCATAAAACTGATTGTGCCTTAGGCACCACCTTGAGGACCACCTCTACCCAATGGGACCACATTTGCACATTAACCCTTGCCACGGTTCTATCTTCTTGTGACCAAGCTCCCCACATTCATAGTATGCATTAGAATCCTTCAAACATGGGCCTCCATGGATCTATCCACATTTAGGGAATACATCAATAGGAGCCACCCCACCAACACCTTGAATCCTAATGAATTCATTGCAAAGCCCCTAATAGTAGCATGAGAAGGCCCTTGGCCTCGATAAAATTTAGCACCCTTTTGTAATTTACCCTCAAATCGGGCCCTTTTAGCCTCATGCCCCCTTGTTTTCCTCAATTTGTCCTCCTCCATTTGCTCGAATACGTCATCAATCGAGACAAGTCCATGTCACTAATTAGCATGGTAAACTAATATTCTTCACTTACGAAGTCAGAGACCCCCATCACAAACTTTTTCATCCTAGATCTAGGATCGGCCACCAAACAAGGAGCATACTTTGAATGTTCATTAAACTTGAGAGCACTCTCTCTCACGCTCATAGCACCTTGTTTCAAGTTCATAAACTCTATCAACTTTGCTTCCCTAAGCTCAAGAAGGAAAAAACGACGAAGGAAAGCCAATTTGACCTCCTCTCAAAGCAGCACATTACCAATCCCCTTCTCACCCTTCCATTGATCATACCATATTTGAACTACCCCTTTGAGTTTGTATGCCACCAACTCCACTTTTTCATTTGGCCCAACACGTATGATATTCAAGATTTTGTAGATCTTATCAACGAACTCTTATGGATCTTCATCCACCTTAGAGCCATTGAATGCCGGAGAATTCATCCTCTTGAAGTCTCTTACGCTAGCCCCCGGGGTAGTAGCATGAGGGGCTTGCGCCCCTTGATCAACTTGGTTGGCCACAACTTAGGCAAGCATAGTGAGAGCATCCTAGAGTTCACCACTGGTAGATTGCTCCTAGGGAGTTTGGGCCCATCTTTCTTCAGTGTTTGGTATGATCTAGAATAGCAAAGAACAATCATTAGGGGAAAAACTTACCACAACTCTATAGCACGAGTTAGAACATGAAGAAGGAAAACATTTCCTAAAACGTCTCATAGCCTCTTATTCATAGTCATGCGTGCTTCACAACCATGAATAGGACTCTAATTGATGCGATGTGTTGGACTCCGAGGATGTATCAACCTAGTACTATGATACCATGTTTGTCACTACATAACCCTAGGGCCTAGAAATGACACGACAAATTGGGAACTCGAACGAACCCCAAACAAGCCACTTAACTTGTCATTACACATCCTTGGCCGCAGAAGCAAAAAAAACAAGAATCAAGAGACAAAAGTGGGGAAACCAGGTGTAATGAAACACACTTCCATATCATCATAACCAAGAGACAAGAGTTAAGATCATATAATAGATATATAATGTGTCCAACAAATACCTCTAATAGATAGTTTAGAGCGGGGGCCAAGACAAGTAACCGGACTCACCCTCATAGTCAAATAGACATTAAAAAAGAATGACTAATTACATAATAGAGAAACATAGACTAAGGTCCCTGAAGTGGAGGACGCACCAACTAGCTTGAGTAGCACTGAACTAGCCACATGGAGGAGGAGTATGATCAACTTGGGCATCGATTCCTACATGGTGACATCATATATGCATATAGTATGCATTAGTACGTTTAATGTACTAATTATCTATGATGAAATGCAATAATAGATAGGCATCATAATCAAAATGCATAATAGTAAGCAATATACATAATATAACAAGATGACATGTATGAAAAATGCTGAAGTAAATCATACTTAAGTAACTCATACTTATATAGGATATCATATGTTTAGAAGAGACCTAGCTAGCTATTCAAGGTAAAAACCCCTTGGTGGTTATGTGGTATAAACACCTCACATGGTTGATGACAATCAAACCTTATCACCACAGTGGCGAAGTACAAACCTTTCACATAGTTGATGAGTACAAACCTCCACCTTGGTTACCTGGGCTCTTATCCCCCCGGATCGGGTATGGTCTAATGCAACCCTTTAATAGAGTATTTCATATACATAAGCTCATTTTATCATCATCACATAGTCTATCATATCATATCTCATGCTTTGGACCTTCAACTCCTTAAAAAACCACATCCGAACATTTTATCAAACACTTAGAGGGCGTGTAATGCTAGTATAAAATCATAAAATATAGAGATGAAATCATTCAAGAAAATACATTGTAAAACCATCAATCAACACCTTGCAACACCCTCAAGTAATATATATCAAAACAACTTCTCAAATCTTACAATAGATCAAAGATTTATAGATTAAACATGGCAAAACAGTCACAATTTTACATAGCTTTAACATAGTGTGCAGTGAATTTCATAATATACAAGACCCATTTGTAAATTAACTTTAAATCATGCAATTTGAGTAAAAGGAGGCTTGGGTATCATGGGTGAAAGGAACCCATGAAAGAAACCCATATACCTTAGATTGGATATAAACTTGGTGAAGATTGGGGATGGAGACTTGAAGCTTGAAGAAGAAATTTGAAGGAAAACCCAAGCTTGAGATGAGGGTTTGGGACTTGAGTTTGGGGAGTGAAAATATGACTAAGTTTTGAGTTAGTATTAGGAAATGTTCAGGATGATATGAGGGTAAAATTTGGATTGGCATAGGTAAAAATATGTTCGGGAACACTTATGCCTAAGACTTAGAAGTCTTGGATCGAACTAAAAAAAACAGTCTCAATTTAACACAGAGACGGGTCGCAGAGGCGACGCAAAAACCTCTCTAAGAATTGACATTTGGGAATTTCGAATTTTGATACGGTTGCTGTAAAATTAGGGTTAGACCCTTCCCCTCTAATTTTGACCCATTAAACGAGAATATAAAGTCAGATTTTCAAAATAGCAAATGGATTTTGAGATATATGGAGTTTAAAATTTCAGGCATTCTAAGGCAAGTTTTTGCGCACTTTTTGGGGGTCGATTCATCCACGTTCTCTCCGCGATGTGGACCTATCGGGGAGTAGTATTATTACTTCCTTAATTTTCCTATTTTGTCCTAAGGTATAGGGCCTTGACCCCATGCTCACATATGCTTGAAAAGACCTATACTTAGCTATTTTTAAATCTAAATTACTTCAGACCCCTCTCGAAACCCTCTTTAACACTTATCCAAGTATTTCATCCAAATATAAGTGTCCCAATTTTAATTTCGGAGCTCAAGAACTCTATTAAAGCTTCAAGTCTCCTCGAAATAACATCAAGGAAATCCCAAAATTTGAGGTATGTGAGTTTTAACCATTGGGTCCTTTCACCCATAGTGCCCAACCTTCCCTTTTAAGAAAATTGCATGTTCCTAAGTTGTATTACTTATGGGTATTACTTATCATGAATTATGATTACGAATTATGCTGTGGTTTTATGTAATGTTGATTAGAAACACATGTCTACCTATTTCAAGCTGATACTATGAGACGATTTATCTATCGTAACTATGCATGTTTTGGGCTAAGAAACTATGATTAATTATGCGATTTGATGATGGGTTTCAAGGTATATTTCATGAGGGTTTTACTATTTGTTGGTAGATTGATTTACATTAAGTTTTCTCATATTACTTCACACTTGAATTACAATGATTTTGAACTAGCATTATCCACCCGCCAAGTGTTTGATAAAATATCTTGACAAGGATTCTTGAGCTATTGATGATCTAATGCATGGTTTATAAGTCAAGGGACCTTATGATGATTGAGGAATTATATATATGTATTGAATTCATGAAAAGTATTTATGGTGTTGTAAATTGACCACACTTTGTTGGAGGGTGACATGCCCAATCAACTTGTTGAGGGGTTGACATGCCTTGATCACCTCATAAAGGGGTGACATGCCCGTACTACCACTTCGAGGGGTATGTAACTTGACCATCTCGTCGGGTTG
Organism: Solanum clarkiae; assembly: GCA_011800125.2. Taxonomy (NCBI): domain Eukaryota; kingdom Viridiplantae; phylum Streptophyta; class Magnoliopsida; order Solanales; family Solanaceae; genus Solanum; species Solanum clarkiae. Next base: position 13,416,347 of record JAABOM020000012.1, on the reverse strand, counting down.
TGACATGCCCGTACTACCGTATCGAGGGATATGTACCTTAACCACCTCATCAAGGGGTGACATGCCCGTACTACCACTCGAGGGGTATGTACTTTGACCACCTCGTCGAGGGGGGAGGGGTGACATGCTCGTAATACCACATTGAGGGGTAGGTACCTCAATCACTTTCCAAGGGAGTGAGATGCCTTGGATTCCGAGTAATAGTTGCTTGGTCTATGATTATGGTCCTCTACCACACATGTATTATGTTCTATACAAGTTATATAATTTACAAGCATGTTTTACTTCAAGCATTGATCATGCATGCCATATTGATATGATACTTATCAATTGCTTATGATTATGCAGTTGACTATGTCGGCTTTATCTTGTTATTTGACATCCTACGTACTTAGTACATTAAAACGTACTAATGCATGCTCTATGCCTACATGATGTTACCACGTAGGAACCGGAGCACCTCATGATCATCCTACACGTGGCTAGTTTTGGTATTTTGAAGATAAGCTTTGGTGAGTCCTCAAGTTCGAGGACACTAGCTATATTATTCTTGCTTTTGCTATCTTTTTATATTGAACATTTGATATTATGAGGGTGATAAGGAAGCATCTTTGCCCCACCCAATCTCTATTAGAGTTGTTGTTCGAACAATTGATGTAATTATACTATGATCTCGATTCTTGAATATGTTATGATTATCTAAGACTTCTCTTAGTCCTGTTTCCCTTCTTTTTATCTCTTGTTGTTGATGTTTTGCTTCCACGACTAAGGATGTGTGATTGATATGCTAAGAGGCTTGTTAGGGGTTCCTCCGGTTTCTCGTTCGCCATGTCACGTCTCGGCCCTAGACTTGGGTCGGGACATGGGAAATGGGTATAATCATGATTTTAGAGGACATCTAGTGAAAAGTAATTTTCACTAATTTTTGATTTTATTGGCCATCCGTGCCCTTGTCGCGATGCGCCTGGGGCGCGGATTAGTGTTGGAGGAACTTCATGTTTGGTCTGCGTCACGCCAAGGGTGAGGACTAGTGTATTATTTTCCTTGGTTTTTCATATCGGCCCTCGATCCTTGGGGTCATAGCCCCAGACCCTCTTATGCATGAAAACACCTATACTTAGCCATTTTTTTTTACTTTATATCACTCAAGATCCTCTCAAATACTTCTCCAAGACTTAATGAAATATTTCATCCAAATTCAAGTGTCTCAAGATTAATTCTAGATCACAAGCCTAGGGACTAGATGTGACACAGTGAATGGATCCCGAAGGAACCCCAAACAAGCCTCTTAGCAAATTATTACACATCCTTGGTCGCGGAAGTAATTATACATCAACAATAGATAGCAAAAGGGGAAATACGAGGCTAAGGGATATCTTTGATACCATAGAAGCATAACAAGCCAATAGTATAACATTAACATATAATAAGGTTCCACCAACACCTTTAACACGTAGATAGGAGTGGGATCCAACATAATCTCTCGGCTCACCCTCATGGTTATAAGTTTCCAACATAAGAAGAGTCAAAATATAACATAAATCAAGAGAAGTATGTCCTCAAAGTTGAGGATTCCCAACTTGCTTGTGATGAATCGTACTAGCTCTATGGAGAAGGAGGATGATCAAGTGGGGCTCCGGTTCCTACATAATAACATCATGTAGGCATAGAGTATGTTTTAGTACATTTGAATGTACTAAGTACGTAGGATGCAACGCAATAAGAGATAGGCAACATGGGCAAAATGCAATATCATAAGCAATGGATAACATAATAACAATATGACATCTATGAATGATGCATGAAGTAAAACATGCCTGTACATAACATATTACATGTGCAGTAAGAGACTATCATCATAAACCAAGTAAACTTAATACTCGGAATCCAAGGTAGACCATCCCTTTTATGTGATTGAGGAATTAGCCCCTCATTTTGTTGATGGTTGTTACACCCTACCATCCATGGTGATTGAGGTATCAACCCCTCAGTTGGTTGATGACATCACCACCACCATACTAAGTGATTGAGCAATCAACACCCCAACCAGTTGATGGGCATGACCACCCCCCATCCAAAGTGATAGAGGTATCAACCCCTCAATTGGTTAATGGGCGTACCACCCCCCTATTAGGACAGTTTAGGAAATTTACCCCTCCTCAACTAGGTATGGAAAACTAACACCACTGTAGATACTTTCCATGAAAGTAACACATATATACCTTCCTTTCATCATAATAAAGTCATTCGAGTCATAGGTCATGCAATAGATCATCCATAGTTCAAGAATCAAAAACCGAACATTTTATCAAAAACTTGGTGGGTTTGTAACGCTGGTGTAAGATCAAGCAATTCATGATTGAAATCATCTAAGGAAACTCAGTTTAAAACCACCCACCAACACTTGGTAATAACCTCATGCATATATATCAAAACTCTCCATCTAATCTCAAAATAAATCATAGATTCATAGCTCAAAACATGCTTAAATAATAACACTTTTTATGAAACCCTAACATGGTTCATAGTTAGATTCATAATAAGTAAGACCCATAAATAAATCAAATTAGAATCATACAATTTGTGTAAAAATGGAGGTTGGGCACCATGGTTGAAGGAACCCAATGGTTGAAACCCACATACCTTTGACCTTGAGACTCTTGAAATTGAGTTGGGAAAGAATGGAAGCTTGGAATGGAATCTTGAAATCCAAACTTGTTCTTGAGTTTCCTTG
>JAABOM020000012.1:13376551-13407620 GCA_011800125.2 Solanum clarkiae | reverse complement strand
AACAAGAACCCATGTAACTTGGTATCCACGTATGTATGCAGATTTGAAGGTGACTATGTATGGGAGAATATGAACATGGGAAAGAGTGGAGACATGGTTAATAGTTGTGTCAGAGTTGGTAAGTTCCTTTACGTGCCAACGAGGTATCTATGTTTCATGCCAAATAATATGCACTCAAGTATCCTTACATACCTCGCTGTACAATCTCACTAATACCTCGAGATAACCTTCCCTTCCTCCAGATGTTTATCTATAACATAGTAGGTGATAAAACTAGCATTAGCAGCCAATAGATATATCTTGATAGTCCAATCTTATAAAAAAAACATACGGGCAGCAAGAGTAAAATTAGAAACTTGAGCTTATTCTTTCAACCTTTCCACCCCTAATCATATTTTCTAATACACATTCTCATATACATACCTTGTGTAGCCTATGTTAGTGCCACAACAGTATTACAACAGCCCACAAAGTACAACACATAACAATTCTACACAACATACAAATAGGCAGCATAATGTTATGTCCCTTTGCCACATTTTGACGTCGACAATCCCGAACCTGTTTCAACTTTAACCAAACTATCCTCAACCCTTATATGTATAGAAACAACCCTAAAACAGTCTTAGAATAGTAGCAAAGCAGTCATGAAGGACATGAGGTAATAGTCTTCTATCCATCAGCCCACAAGTTCGTACTAAGAGTACAATTGCGATATCCTATAAGAACTCACATTCGCGGACTGTAGAAGTGGTGCAGCAGCTTAGTTACATCACTAAAAAACTATACCTTATTAAGAGCATAAGTCTTACTTCGTAATTCATCCAACCAAGAAGCGAAAATTTTCTTGAATAACAAGAAAAGTTCACAATAATCTTTAGGACACATGCTGTCCAAATTTTTCAGCATATACCTAACCAACATAGTTTCTTGATTTTGATGAAGAAACCTTACTAAACATGCAAATAAAATCACTTACCTTTACCTTCAAGATTTAGGGACTCCTTAAGAACCCTCAAACCTTCTTTTAGCTGATTTACAAAGTCTAGAAAGAAGAACAAAGAAGGCTTGTGAAAGCTGAAATTTTCTAAGTCTAAGAATGAATTAAATTTGCTTCTTGTAACTCCTTTTAAAGGATTACTTTGTCTGACTTTCTTTTGCCTTTTAAGTCTTATTTTATCAAGTTGGTAAGGTACCATTTTTTCCCTTTCACTTGGGCCTTATTGGGTTGCAAACTAATGGGCCTTGGGTGCCCATTTTTCCCCTTTATCTTAGTTAGTTTGGGCCTAAATTATTAAAGAAATTGTGATGTCTTTGGGCTCTTTCTAATATCCTTCTTGGGTTAAAAATATAGTCCATTTTTTATGCTAAAACAATAGGCTAAAGTGACACCCTTAACACGGACTTTATTCATAATCGGACTTGGAAATATTTGACGTTGGTCCTCATCTCCATTTAGTTAGCAATTTAAGCTAAGCAAGTAGGTGACTCACTTGCTACCTTCCTAAGTCCTACAAGAACCTTAATTCTATCACTTTGTTTAGGGTCGTGATCTCCTAAATTTGACATAAAACTTATTTACACTCGACCCTCTTCAGCGTTAGACATACATATCGCCCTCTAATTTGTGATTCAAGCACTTTTAAAAATGGGCGCTAATTTGACCAAATCATAACATGTTTCATTTGCATAGTACTAGTATTATAAGATGTGGGGTGTTACGTCCTCCCCCCTAGGAACATTTGTCCTCGAATGTTAGAACAATTGGATAGCTTAACCAAGTTTAAATCTTTACTTACACAAACTTTTGACAACACACTAAGTATTCAATCACACGTACCTATTAGTGTCCCAATTCTTCATGTTGGACTTCCTCTTTAGCTTTAAATAAATAAGGGTATTTTAATTTCATCACGTCCTCGGCCTCCTAGGTTATTTCTTCTGCTTGCTGGTTCCTCCAAAGTACCTTCACTGAAGCTATTTCTTTATTCCTTAGCTTTTAACTTAACGATCCAGAATAGCAATAGGTACCTCTTCATAGGTTAGATCTTATGTAACCTGCACATCCTCAATAAGAGTGATACGAGATGGGTCACCTATGAATTTTTGAAGCATTGAGACATGAAAAACTGGATGAACCATTGAAAGCTGCTAGGGTAGCTCTAGTTCATATGCTACCTGCCCGAACCTCTTAATAATTTTATATGGCCCTATGTAACGTGGGCTCAGTTTTCCTTTCTTACCAAATCTCATAACCCCTTTCATTGGAGACACCATTTAAAATACCCAATCCCCTACTGAGAATTACAATCCTCTCATTCTAGCATCTGCATCTGATTAATGACTACTTTGGGCTGTTTCTAGCCACTACTGTGTTACCTTAACTTTTTTCATGGCTTGTTGTACTAGATTTGGCCCAAGCAAGGTGGTTTCACCCATTTCCAACCATCTAATTAGCGACCTACATTTCCTCCTATACAAAGCTTTGTAAGGTGCCATCTTGATACTCATGTGATAGTTATTATTATAGGCAAATTCAATATGTGGCAAATGGTTTACCCAACTACCTTTACAGTCCAATGCACAAGCTCGCAACATATTTTCAAGTGTCTAAATAGTGCGTTCCGCTTAACCGACTGTTTGAGGGTGGAAAGCTATACTCAAATTCACTTGTGTCCCTAAACTCCTTTGGAAGGACTTCCAAAATTTGCAGTGAATTGAGCTCCTCGGTCAGATATAATAGAGATTGGCACTACATGTAGCCTGACTATCTCTTTTAGGTATAGCTTGGCATACTCTTCAGCTATATAATCACTCCTGACTAGCAAGAAGTGTGCTGACTTTGTGAGTCTGTCAACTATTACCCATATGGAGTCAAACTTCTGAAATGAGCGAGGCAACCTAGTAACAAAATTCATAGTGATCATATCCCACTTCTATGTTGGAAGTTCTATACACTACATATAATCTCCTGGTTTTTGGTGTTCCACTTTCACTTGTCAGCAATTTGGACATTGAGCCACAAATTCCGCAAGGTCTTTTTTCATGCCTCCCCACAGAAACTTTCCCTTCATGTCATGATACATCTTAGTTGATCCTGGATGGATGGAATATCAGGAATGATGGGCTTCTTCCATTATCCTTTTTCTTAATCCATTAATATCAGGCACACATAATCTATTTTGGCAGTGAAATACTCTATTTTGTGTAAGGTCAAAGCCCTTTATCGTACCCTAACTCACTTTTTCCTTAAGATGTCGTCAGAACAGGATACTCAAACTGTTTTTGTTTCACCTCCATTACTAACGAAGATGTGGCTGCATTATGTACAATAACCCCTTCCTTTGGAGTTTCAAGAAGGCAAACTCCCAAATTGGATAGTCGACGTAGATCCTTAGCCACTCCTTGACTTACCATGTCTTGATCACCAGTATTCATGATTGCATTATGGCTCAGAGTATCGACCACATTTGCCTTCCCCGGGTGGTAAAGTATATCAACGTCATAATCCTTCATTAGCTCTAGCCACCTTCGTTGTCTTAAGTTTAGGTCTTTTTGCTTTAAGATGTATTTCAGGATCTTATGATCAGTATATATGTCAACGTGAACCCCATACAAATAGTGGTGCCATATTTTCAGAGCAAACAAAATGGCTGCTAGCTCAAGATCATGAGTTGGATAGTTTTCCTCATGTGGTCGTAGCTGTCTAGATGCATAAGCATTACCCTACCATTTTGTATCAGTACACACCCTAAGCCAACTCCTAAAGCATCGCAATACACTGCATACCCTCGGTGTCTTTTGGGAGTACTAGCACAAGTATAGAAGTTAGCTTATTTTTCAGCTTTTGAAAGCTCCTTTCACATGCATCATTCCATTGGAACTTGGTTGCTTTGTGTGTCAACTTTATTAGAGGTGCAGAAATAGAAGAAAAACTTTCAATAAACCTTATGGAATAGCCTGCCAACCCTAGAAAGCTCCAAACTTCCGTGGGTGTCATAGGCCTTGGCCAATCTTTCACAGCCTCTATCTTTTGTGAATCAATCATTATTCCCTCATCAGACACAATATGAGCCAAGAATGCCACCAATTTTATCCAAAATTCACATTTAGAAAATTTGGCATACAACTGTCAATCACGAAGAACCTGTAACACTTGTCATAAGTGATTTGCGTGGTCCTCATCTGATCTTGAATATACCAAAATGTCATCTATAAATACTATCACGAACATATTCAAGAATGGCTTAAATACTCTGTTTATCAGATTCATAAAAACTGTTGGTGCATTCGTTAGCCCAAATGACATATTAAGAAATTCAAAGTGACAATAGCATGTTCTGAAAGCAGTCTTAGGTATATCTTTCTCCTTTACCCTCACTTGGTGATAACCTGATCTCAAATCAATTTTTGAAAAGCATTTGGCACCCTGTAACTGATCAAATAAATTGTCAATCCTGGGGAGGGGATATTTATTCTTAATTGTCACCCTATTCAGTTGTCGATAATTGATACATATTCTCAAGGTTCCATCCTTTTTGCATACAAATAACACTGGTGCATCCCAAGGGGACGCACTAGGTCTTATAAAACCTTTCTCCAATAAGTCTTTTAACTGCTCTTTTAATTCACACAATTCTGTTGGGGCCATTCTATATGGAGGGATGGAAATAGGTTGAGTGCCTGGGGGTAAGTTTATACCAAAATCTATTTTCTCGTTCTGAGGTAAGCCTGGAAGTTTTTCAGGGAACACATCAACAAATTCATTCACTACTGGAACTGATTGAAGAGTTGGTGATTCTGCCTCCGTATACCTCACTCTAACTAAATGACATATATACCCCTTAGATATCATCTTTTTGGCCTTAAAATAAGAGATTAACATACTCTTTGCTGCCCCAATATTGCCTTCCCATTCAAGAACTGCTTCATTTGGAAAGTGGAAGTACACTTTCTTAGTTTGGCAATCCATTTGTGGCATAGCAAGAAGCTAACCAGTCCATTCCCATTATAACATCGAATTCCACCATTTCTAGCTCAATAAGGTCAGCCAATGTGTCATGATCACAAACAGTTACTACACAGTCATAATAAATCCTTCTAGCCATAATAGATTCACTAGTTGGTTTGGACACTTCAAATGGTTTGTTCAATAATTTGGGTGTTCTCTTAAGCTTCCCAGCAACTAGTAGGGTAATGTATGATAGTGTAGAACTAGGGCCAATTAATGCATATACATTATCTGAAAAGATGGACAGTATACCTGTGACCACATCAGGTGAAGCTTCTAAATTTTGCCGACTCCCCAAAGCATAAGTGCGATTCTGGAATCTGCTAGAGCTAGCTGCCCCTCTAACACCTCTACCACGACCCATAGGTGCTTTTTGACCCCTACCTTATAGAGGAACTAACAATGATGATGCAACAGCTGACCCAGTAAATTGTGCTATATCACCCATACGTCTCCTCGGGCAATCTCTCATCATATGCCCTGGCACACCACACCAATAACAAGCATGTGTCCCAATATGACGTATACCTGAATGACCCTTTTCACACTGTTTACAAGGCTGCGCAGGGGTCATTTGCTGGCCTGCTGAATATCCCGCTATCTGGGTGCCTTGCCCTTTACTTCTTGGACCAAATTGATTTATCCTAGACCCCTGACATTGTGATGGAGCACTGGCTGCAGAATAGGAGGATTATGGCCTAGGCGGTCTAATAAAACACTAAGGCCTAAGCTCACCATGGGGTGGTGTAAAATGCCCTATAGACCTGGCCCTCTTGGACTGCACCCTTTCTAACTCTTGTGTCCTTCTCCTTTGCTTCTGATCCTCCACTTTCTGTGCAAAAGCTTGAATTCTCGCTATATCGATGTCTTTTTTCAAGGAAGCAATGGTATAGTCTCTGACCAGATATGTATCTAATCTATCCATATATCGATAAACTCTATCTGCTATAGTAGCAACTAGATTAGGAGCATACCTGACCAGGGAATTAAATTGAAGGCTATACTCCCTCATACTCATATTCCCTTGGTGGAGATTCAAGAACTGATCTACATGGGCCTCTTAGATCCCTAATGGCAAGTAATGGTCAAGAAAGACCTCTTTGAACTCCTTCCAGGTAGTTGGGGGAGCATCTATACCCTTAGATTGCTTCCAAGCTTCATACCCCAATATAGCCACACCCTTCAACTTATATGTTGCTAACTCAACAGCTTTTGTAACACTCACATGCATAACGTCTAAAGTGCACTGAATCTGATCAATAAAGTCTTGGGGATCTTCAATAGGATCTGACCCAGTGAAGGATGGAAGGTCTAAATTAAGGAAATCACGTATCCTTATGCCAGCTGCCCTATTCGCACCACCTGCACCTATAACCGGGCCTTCCTGTCTTTAACCTTGTCCAGTAACTATACAGGTCAATAGTTGGACTGCATTTCTCAAATCCTGCACGGTAGCATCGATAGGTGCTTCTGGGGGAATGTCACTACTTCCGGGTTCATCAGGAGCTGGAGGGGTTGGAGATGTCTGTGACAGAGACTCATCTTGAGCCTCATTTTGTTGTCTCACCTGACTGGGTATACCAACCACCACTTCTACTCCCTTACCTTTACCTTTGTTCTTCCTGATTTTTGGCATACTTGCTACACAAAACAATTTAGGGGTTAGACACAATCCACCTATTATACTTAGCTCTATGGCACGAACTAAATAGCGAAAAGAAAGTAACCACTCCTAAATGCCACATAGCCTCCAGCTTATAAATGTGGTGCATAACACGAAAATAAACAAGACTCTACATAGACATGGCTCTATAGACTCCCTAGGATGACCCGCTCTAATACCACTTCTGTCACGCCCAAAGTCCCATTAGGGCGGACTGGCACCCGTTGCCGATAAGGCTCGGGAGAACCAACCTGTATCCATGCACTTTCTATACATATTATAAGGGAATTCTATATTTGGCATGCCCTTAAGAAAGTAAACAGTGATAAAAAGATAAAAGGAAATGCATATGGCTAAGCCGTTGAGGCCACATTGTCTAAAGTACGAGACATGACCACACTTTAATTTACATAGTCTATAAATCCTATAGGTAAGGAAAAGTATATGATAAGGGTCGAGACAGGCTCTACCTCGGCTAACTATACAACACAAAAATATAAGCTCTAGACACACAAAACTTTGAAGCAACCTGGAGTTTGGTAACAGCAGTTGGGTATCCTTTACTCCTACTGGGGAGATCTACTGACACATGTACTTGCAGCATGAAATGCAGGTCCCCAGTAAGGGATGTCAGTATGAATTAATCTACTAAATATGTAAGGCAAGAAATACTGTATATGAAGTAACAACTCAAATGAAACTATGCACAGGTGTAGAAGAAGAGACCACCTTTAGTTATACTGTGGGATCATGTACTTTATGTTCTTTTTATTACTTTACCTTTACTGTATAATCAGCACATAACAAGTAATACAAATGACCAGTTGATTAGTGGTAAATCTATATCAGGATCGGCCTAGGCTAGGCTTTTCTTTAACCCCTTGGGCTACCACCTGTGATAGGATCGAACCTGGCTAGTTGCCACCCCTCGGGTTACCATCCATCAATAAACAATATACTTTACCTTTCAATTACCTTCGAGATGATTCTTTTGGTGGCCACAATATTGGAGTAGGACTATAGATGTAGTGTTTAACATGTAGATAATCATACAAGACAAGATGACAATGAAAAGAGTACGTTACACAAATAATGAAATGTGTGTGAGATGAAACAACTCGTGAACTTTAGTTAGCAACAAGAACCTATGTAACTTGGTATCCACGTATGTATGCAGATCTGAAGGTGACTATATATGGGAGCATATGAACATATGAAAGGGTGGAGACATGTTAATAGTTGTGTTGGAGTTGGTAAGTGTCTTTATATGCCAAGGAGGGATCTATGTTTCATGCCAAATAATATGAACTCAAGTAGCCTTACATACCTTATTGTATGACCTCGCTATTACCTCGAGATAATCTTACCTTCCTCCAAATATTTATCTACAATATAGTAGGTGATAAAAGTAGCATTAGCATCCAATAGATGCATCTTGGCAGCCTAATCTAACAAAAAGAAAAACAACATACAAGCAGCAAGCTTATAATTATAAACTAGAGCGTATTCTTTCAACTTTTCCACCCCTAATCATATTTTCTAATAACATTCTCATATACATATCATGTTCAGCCTGTTTTAGTTCTATAACAGTCTTACAACAGCCTACAAAGAACAACACATAACAATTCTACACAAGATTCAAATAGGCAGCATAATGTTACGTACCTTCGCCACATTTTGACGTCGACAATTCCAAACCCATTTAAACTTTACCCAAACTGTCCTCAACCCATCTACATATAGAAATAGCCCTAAAATAGTCTTCGAATAGTACCAAAGTAGTCATGAAGGATGTGAGGCAATAGCCTTCCATCCATCAGCCCACAAGTTCGAACTAAGAGTACAATTGTGATATCTTATAAGAACTCACTTTCACGGACTGTAAAAGTGGTGAAGCAGCTCAGTTACATCACTAACAAAATATAACTTGTTAAGAGCATAAGTGACACTTCGTAATTCAGTCAACGAAGAAGAGAAAATCCTCTTGAATAACAAGAAAAGCTCACAACAATTTTTAGGACACATGTCCAAATTTTTCAGCATATACCTAACCAACATAGTTTCTTGTTTTTCAAGAAGAAACCTTACTAAACACACAACTATAATCACTTACCTTTACCTTCAAGGTTGAGGTCCTCCTTAGCTGCTTTATAAAGTCAAGAAAGTAGAATAAAGAAGCTTTATGAAAGCAAAAATTTTCCAAGTCTAAGAATAAATTAAATTTGCTGGTTGTAACTCCTTTTAAAGGATTACTTTGGGTGAATTTCTTTTACCTTTTAAGCCTTATTTTATCCAGTTGGTAAGGTACCATTTTACCCCTTTCACTTGGGCCTTATTGGGTTGCAAACTAATGGGCCTTGGCTGCCCATTTTTCCCCTTTCTCTTAGTTAGTTTTGGCCTAAATTATTAAAGAAATTATGATGTCTTTGGGCTCTTTTAATATCCTTCTTGGTCTGAAAATATAGTCCATTTATGATGCTAAAACATAGGCTAAAGTTACATCCTTAACACAGACTTTATTCTTAATCGGACTTGGATAAATTCGACGTCGGTCCTCATCTCCGTTTAGGTAGCAATTTAAGCTAAGCATGTAGGTGACTCACCTGCTAGCTTCCTAAGTCCTACAAGCACCTCAATTCTCTCACTTTGTTTAGGGCCATGATCTCCAGAATTTGACATAAAACTTATTTACACTCGACCCTCTTCAGCGTTAGACATATATATCGCCCTCTAATTTGAGATTCAAGCACTTTTAAAAATGGGCGATAATTTGACCAAACCATATCATGTTTCATTTGCATAGTACTAGTATTGTGAGATGTGGGCTGTTACACCATACTACTATACTTTGCCGCCACATTCCCAAGGAAAGCTACAGACTCAAGCCAGAACACACACTTTGAAAACTTTGCATATAACTTCTCTCCTGTCAACCTCTAAAGTACAATCCTCATGTACTAACATGCTTGAACTCACTCTTGGACTAAACCAAGATTTCATCAAAAAACACAATCACAAAAAGATTCAAATATTGCTTTAACACCTTATCCATCAACTCTATAAAAGTAATTAGACCAGTAGTGAACCTAAAAGACGTAACCATGAATTAAAAATGACCATAACAGGTCCTGAAGGCTATCTTCAGGATGTTAGACTCTCAACTCTCAACTATTGATATCCGAACCTCAAATCAATCTTGGAAAACATTGAACAACCCTACAACTAATCGAATAAATCATCAATATAAGGCAAAAGATACTTGTTCTTGATGATCACTTTGTTCAACTGATGATAATCAATACATATACGCATTGTACCATCCTTCTTCTTTACAAATAAGACAGGAGCACCCCAAGAAGATGCACTCGGATGAATGAACCTTTTCTTCAGCAAATCCTCTAACTATTCCTTTAGCTCCTTTAGCTCAGCCGGAGCTATCCAATAGGAGGCAATAGAAATGGGCTTAGTGCCCAGCTCCACATCAATAGCAAAATTAGTATCATGATCTGGAGGAACACTTAGTAAATAAGTCGAAAACACATCCATAAGCTCCCTCATAACTCTAGTGGTCTCCAATGATGGTGACTTCTTAGAACAGGCCTAAACATGAGCCAAATATGATAAGCACCCCTTATCTATCAATCTAATGTCATGCATATAAGAAATTACACCTTTAGAGTAGGAGTTAGATGTGCCAATCCACTCTAACTGAGGCAAAACTTATGAGGATAAAGTCATTTTCTTTGCATGACAATCAAGTATATCTTGATGAGGCAATGACTAGTCCATATCCGATATCACATTGAAATCAACCATATTAAGCAATATCAAGTCATCAATAGTATCTCTTCCCATGAAGTTGATAAAACAACCCTAATACACTCAATTCACCACTAAATATTCACCTATAGGGGTGGAAACACCAACAGGCTTGGCATAAGGCTCACATATAATATCAAGATCCGTGGAAAAATATGACGATATATATGAATAAGTTGATCTTGGACAAAATAAAGTAAAGCACGATAGTGTCACAATAGAACCATGCCTATAATCCCATATCGGAGGCTTGTACCTCTTCTCGATCTAAGACAGCATAGCATACTTTGTGCCCCTTGCTAGTCTATAGGCCTCCATAGGCCGCACCTCTTACTATGTCTCAACCACTCTATTACCACCCCTCATACCCTGAGAAGTGTTTGTGGTTGCTGGTGTTGGGGCTGTACAGGCTAGCTGAGACTTGGAAGCCTAGGCAGAAGGTTTAATATCTGACCAATGCTTAGCGAAATGCCCAATCTTATCATAACTATAGCAAGCTCTGATGTATGCCTATGAGATGGCTGTCCAAAAAAGCCACCATGTTTGGATACACTAGAAGAGCTATCATGGCCTATTTTAGTAGGACTAGATCTATCAATATTAATTATATGCCATCAAAATACAACACTTTTGATGCTTAAAACTTGGAATCTTATGTGTTTGCAAAGCAATGTTAGTAGGTTTAATGTGTTTTTATGCTTGTTTTTCTGGATTACAGGATTTGGCTAGATTTTGGACTAAGTGTTTCAGTTGCTGAAGTTTTGTTACATACAAAGCCCTTTATGGGTCATAGAAGATTCCACAAACCTAGAGTTGTGTCATAGTGGAGATCCGTTGAAGGACCAATTTTCTGAAGTTACATTCACGAGTTGTCAGATGAGTCATAGATGAGATTCCGTACCCTGAGGATCGAAATGTAGAATTTTCTGAAAAGTCATCAGACGAAACCCTATACGAGTCATAAATCTGAATATAGCTCATAGAAATATCTCGTAGAAGCTATGGCTAGATTTGAATAATGAAGTTTATGAAGCCTCGGTACAAGCTGTAAAACATAGTGTGGCTCACATCTTTGTGAATTTAATCATTACATTTTTATTTCTTGTGAAGAGTTTAGAATTTCTTGTTCTAAAACTCATTTTTGTAAGTGCTCAATTATGTTATTCCATATCATGATTCTTTCATTTACAATCATTATGCATATCTAAATCCATAACTAGGGTTGTGAAAATCGTGAAGAACTAATAAGATAAAACTGGATAATTCATAATTCTTGAAAAATGCCCACGAATGAACTAATTAATTCTCTTCATTCTGATTGCTTTTTAACGGTGGCCAACAATATAACTCACTTAGTTGTTACGAACTGGATCAACATAGTAATAAATGGGAAAAGATATTAATTAACAAGATATTGATTTATTCTTGTCTAATCAACCAAACTAGATCAAGGGGGGTTGTTGAAAAGCCCTATAAATGTACCTTGGAAATTTCCATATTCGTAATTTCCATATATCTCAAAATTTGTGCGTGATATAAAAAATTCATCTTCATATTCTCGATCAGGGGAAAATTGAGTGGGAAATAAGTATAATCCAAATTTTCAAAGACCGGTAGAGAAAAATGATTTTCACAAATTTTCAGAAATAGTAGGCATCCGCGATGCCTCCGCGACGCGGACATATTGAGGAGGTGTGTTTGCACTTCCTTAAACTTTCCCGTTTGGCCTAAGAAATTGGGGTGGCATGCCCCATGCTCACATATGCGTGAAAACACCTATACTCAGCCATTTTCAACTCTATATCACTCAAGACCCTCTCAAAACCCTCTCTAACACTTAACCAAATATTTCATCCAAATTCAAGTGTCTCAAGCTTAATTTCGGATCACATGAACTCCATTCAAGCTTCAAGTTTCCCTCAACTCTACATCAATAAAATCCATGTTTAAGGTACGTCGGTTTTAACCATTAGGTCCTTTCACCCATGGTTCCCAATCTTCCTTTTTATGATTGACTACATGTTTTCAAGTTGTACTACATACGGGTATTACATATTATGGATTATGATTATAAATTACATTGGGGTTTTATGAAGTGTTGATTTTAAGCTTACACTATGAGATGGTTTGTCTATTGTGACTATGCATGTTTTAGGCTATGAAACTATGATCTATTATGAGATTTGATATTAGAATTCAAGGTATCTTAAATGAGAATTTTATTGTTAGTTGGTGGGCTTATTTACATTAAGCTTTGTCATATCATTTTACTCTTGAATTGCATGATTTTGACTAGCATTGCGTATCCGTCAAGTATTTGATAAAATGTCTTGACAAGGATTCTTGAGTTATTGATGATCTATTGCATCGTTTACAAGTCAAGTGACGTTATGATGATTAACGGATTGTATGTACGCATTGAATTTATGGAAATTATCGATGGTGTTGCAAGTTGACCATACCTTTTTGATGGGGTGACAAGCCTCAATCACCTTATTGAGGGGTGGCATACTCGTACTACCATATTGAGGGGTATGTACCTCAATAACCTTATCAGGGGGTGGCATGCCCGTACTAGCTTATTGAGGGGTATGTACCTTAGTTACCTTATCGGGGGTGGCATGCCTGTACTACTGTGTTGAGGGGTACGTACCTTAATCTCCTTTTCGGGGTGTGGCATGCCCGTACTACCATGTTGATGGGTAACTACCTCAATCACCTTCCAAGGGGATGGAATGCCTTGGAGTTCAAGTGATAGTTTGTTTGGGCTATGATTATTAAGGACTCTTCCTACAAATATAATCTATTTTTGCAAGTTATTTAATTTACAAGCGTGTTTTACCTCAAGAATTGGTCATGCATGCCTTATTGATATTATACTTATCCGTTGCTTATAACTATGCATTTTGACTATGTTTCCGTATGTCTTGTTACATTGTATCCTACATACTTAGTACATTCAAATGTACTAGCATGTACTCTATGCTTACATGATGTTACTATGTAGGAACCAGAGCACCTCTCGATTATCCTCCACGTGGCTAGATTTGGTATTTCGAAAGATAAGCTTTTGTGATTCCTCAAATACGGGGACACTAGCTATGTTACTCTACTTTTGATACCTTTTTATGTTGAATACTTGATACTACAAGGGTGAGCCCAGAAACTATCTTGGCCCTCGCTCTAATTTATGTTAGAGGTTTTGTTGGAACAAGTGATGTACTTATGCTTTGATCTTTGACTCTTTTATGTTTTATAACCACCAAGGCTTCCCTTAGTTCGACTTCCCATATTTATATCTCTTGTTGTTTTTTATTTTGCTTCTGCGACCAAGGATGTGTGAATGTCATGCTAAGAGGCTTGTTTGGGGTCCCTTTTGTGTTCCCATTCGCCGTGTCACTTCTAGAACCTAGGCTTGTAAGGTTACAAACTTGGTATCAGAGCACTAGGTTGTAAATGGTCCTCTGAACCGAACACACCGCGTCGATTAGATTCTTGTTCATGGTTGTGAAGTGCAGCACAACTATGAGCAAGAGGCTTTGAGGCATTTTAGGAAATGTTTCCCTTCTTCATGTCTATGCCGTGCTATAGAAGCTAAAATAAGACTTTTCGTCCCAAAAATATTCTTTGATATTCTAGACCATGCCTATTCTAAGAGGAAGACTAAGAAGGTCCCATTCACCTAAGGAGCAACCAGCCCCTCCCGCTCCTCAAATGGGGGGTGACCTGTGATGATTTTTGAGATGCTATCACTATGCTAGCTCATCCTATGACCCCAAATAAACCAAGGTTTCCAAGGTCCTCATACTCCTACACCAGCGTCAAGGGTGAGGGATTTTACTAGAGTGAATCCACCAGAGTTCCATAGGTCCAAGGTGGAGGAGGATCCCCAAGAATTCATTAATGAGGTGTATAAGGTGTTGTACATTATGGGGGTTAATTCGGAGGAAAAAGCGGAGTTGGCAGCCTACCAACCCAAAGGGGTGGCTCAAATATGGTTCACTCAATGGAAGATGGAGAAGGGGCTCTCTTGGGAGGAGTTCGAAGCAACTTTTCTCAATTAGTTATTTTTCATTGAGATAAGGGAGGCAAAGATGATAGAAGTTGTGAATCTAAAGGAAGGGTCTATGAGTGTGAGGGAATATGCCCTCAAGTTCAAGCAACACTCCAAGTATGCCCTATAATTGGTTGCCCAGCCAAGGTCGAGGATGAACAAGTTTATGTCAGGTGTATCCAACTTGGTCAATGAGGGGTGTCATACTGTTATGGTACTAGGTGATATGGATTTTGCCCGCCTCATGACATATGCTGAACAACTAGAGGGTGAAAAGCTTTGAAAAAGAAGAAGTGATGAGTCTAGAATGGCTCGTTTTGAAGGTGGATTCCCAAAATCTAAGGGTGATCAGTTTCCTTAAGGCCACAAGTTCCAAGGCCAAGGGTCTTCAAATGCTCCTAATAGAAGATTTGTTAATGACAACCCTATATGCCAGAGGTGTGGTAGGAGCCATAATAGTCCATGTTTGAAGCACAGTAATACTTGTTATGGTTGTGATGAGGTGGGTTATAAGGTGATTTATTGTCCTTGTATTCAAAATAAAGGTAGAGATGGTCGTCCACAAGGCCAAGGTGCAAATCCGAGTCCAAAGGAAAGAGGAGGCCAACAAGAGGGTGCACAAGGTAAAATGGATTTTATACTCTTCAAGGGAGGCAAGGGGTGAATGAGGTGTCCGATGTCGTCATCGGTATGTTAAAGGTTTTTGATTTTGATGTATATTCTTTTGACAAACCCAGGTGCCACTCTTTCATTAATTACTCCTTTTGTTGCCAAAAAAGCTCCACGTTAGCCACGAATTATTGTGTGAGCCTTGTAAAGCATCTACCCCCATTGTTGAGTCCATTGTTGTAAAAGGAGTCTATTGAGATTGTCCCCTATTCACTTTGCATAAAATCTTACCTTGTGATTTTGTTGAATTAGATATGGTGGATTTTTATGTCATTCTTGGGATGAATTGGTTGCATGCATATTATGCTTCAATTGATTGTAGAACCCATAGGATTAAATTCCAATTCCCTAATGAACCCATCCTTGAGTGGGGAAAGTTGTGATGTGGTGGTCAAGGGTAGATTCATTTCTTGTCTTAATGCCCAAAAGTTAATTTCTAAGGGGTTAAGTTGAATCCAAAGTACTTCCTATAAGTTGATTCTGGTGGTTAATGAGTTCCTTGATGTCTTTCCGGATGAGCTTCGCGGTGTTCCTCCCAAAAGGTAAATAGACTTAGGTATAGACCTCCTTCTCGATACTCAACCCATTTCTATTCCACCTTACAATATCGGAGAAATTGAGAGATTTGTTAGAGAAGGGTTGTATAAGGCCTAGTAAGTCACCTTATGGTGCACAGGTTTTGTTTGTGAAGAAAAGGATGGTTCTCTTAGAATGTGCATTGATTACCGACAACTTAATAGAGTCAAATGAGTCATGGATGAGGTTCGGTACCCTAAGGATCAGAATGTACGATTCTCTAAAAAGTCATCAAACGAAACCCCATACGGGTCATAAATCTGAATACAACTCATAAAATGTCTTGTAGAAGCTGTAGCTAGTTTTGAAGAATGAATTTTATGAAGCCTCGGAACAGGTTGTAAAACTTAGTATGGCTTGCAACTTTGTTATTTTAGTCATTACTTTTTTATTTCTTGTGAAGAGTTTGGAATTTCTTATTTTAAAATACATCTTTGTAAGTGCTCAATTATGTTATTCCATATCATGATTCTTTCATCTACAATCATTATTTATAGCTAAATCCATAACTCGGGTTGTGGCAACCGTGAAGACCTAACAAGTTAAAACCGGATAATTCATAATTTTTGGAAAGTTTCCATGAATGTACTAATTAATTCTCTTTATTTTGATTGCTTTTTAGTGGTGACCAACATTAGAACTCACCTAGTTGTTATGAACTTGATCAACGTAGTAATAAATAGGAAAAGAGATTAATTAACAAGATATTGATTTCTTCTTGTCTAATCAGCCAAACTAGATCAAGGGGGTTACTGTAAAGCCACAGAAATGTGCCTTCAAAATTCCCATAGTCGTAATTTTCATATATCTCAAAATCTATGCGTGATAATAAAAATCCGACTTCATATTCTTGATTAGTGGGAAAATTGAGTGGGAAATAAGTATAACTCGAATTTTGGAAGACCAGTAGAGAAAAATGATTTTCATAACTTTTGAAAAACAGTAGGCATTTGCGATGCCTCTGCGATGTGGACCCGTTGAGGAGGTTTGTTTGCATGTCCTTAATTTTCCTGTTTGGCCTAAGACATTGGGGTCTTGGCCCCATGCCCACATATGTGTGAAAACACATATACATAGCAATTTTTCATCACTATATCACTCAAAACCCTCTCAAAACCCTCTCTAACACTTAACGAAATATTTCATCCAAATTCAACAATCTCAAGCTTAATTCCTGATCTCATGAACTCCATTCAAGCTTCAAGTCTACATCAACAAAATCCAAGTTTAAGGTATGTTAGTTTCAACCATTGGGTCCTTCACCCACAGTGCCCAACCTTCCTTTTTATGATAGATTGCAAGTTTTCAAGTCGTATAACATATGGGTATTACTTATTATAGATTATGATTATAAATTACATTGGGATTTTATGAAGTATTGATTCTAAACACATGTCTATCTATTTCAAGCTTATACGATGAAATGGTTTGTCTGTTGTGGCTATACATGTTTTGGGCTATAAAACTATGATCTGTTATGAGATTTGATGATGGATTTCAACGTACCATACATGAAGGTTTTACTAGTTGGTGGTGGGTTGATTTACATTAAGTTTTCTCACGTCAATTCACTCTTAAATTGCATAATTTTGAACTAGCATTGTACATCTGCCAAATGTTTGATAAAATGTCATGACAAGGATTCTTGAGTTATCGATAATCTATTGCATCATTCACAAGTCAAGTGACGTTATGATGATTAAGGAATTGTATGTACACATTGAATTTATGGAAAGTATCTATGGTGTTGCAAGTTGACCGCACCTTGTTGAAGAGGTGACATGCCTCAATCACCTTGTCGAGGGGTAGCATACTCATACTACCTTGTTGAGGTCTATGTACCTTAATCACCATCTCAGGGGGTGGCACGCCTGACTACCTTGTTGAGGGGTACATACCTCAATCACCTTGACGGGGAGTGGCGTGCTCATACTACCTTGTTGAGGGGTATGTACCTCAATTACCTTGTGGGGGGTGAAATGCCCGTACTACCATGTTGACGGCATGTACCTTAATCACCTTTTTAGGGTATGGCATGCTCGTATGGTAGGTACCTCAATCACCTTCCAAGGGGGTGGCATGTGTTGGAGTTCAACTGATAGTTTGCTTGGGCTATGATGATTATGGACTCTTCCTACAAATGTAATCTATATTTGCAAGTTCTATGACTTAGAAGGATATTTTACCTCAAGAATTGAGCATGCATGCCATATTGATATGATACTTATCCATTGCTTATAACTATGCATTTTGACTATGTTGTCTTATGTCTTGTTACATGGCATCCTACATAATTAGTACATGCAAACGCACTAGCGCATACTATACGTTAACATGATGTTACTATGTAGGAATCAACACACTTCTCGATTATCCTCCATGTGGCTAGATTTACCACTCTGAAGATAAGCTTTTGTGAGTTCTCAAGTCCAGGGACGCTAGCTATGCTACTATACTTTTGATACCTTTTTATGTTGAATACTTGATACTGTGAGGGTGAGCCTAGAAAGTGTTTTGGCCTCCGCTCCAATCTATGTTAGAGGTGTGGTTGGAACAAATGATGTACTTATGCTTTGATCTTTGACTCTTTTATGTTTTATAACTATCAAGGCTTCCCTTATTCCCGCTTCCCTTATTTATATATCTTGTTGTTGTTTATTTTGCTTCTGCGACCAAGGATATGTGAATGATTTGCTAAGAGGCTTGTTTGGGGTCCCTTCACGTTCCTATTCGCCGTGTCACATCTAGGCCCTAGGCTTGTAAGGTGACAAACTTGGTATCAAAGCAGTAGGTTGTTAATATTCCTCGAAATCTAACACACCGCGTTGATTAGAGCTTTGTACATGGTTGTGAAGTGCAACACAACTATGAGTAAGAGGCTATGAGGTATTTTAGGAAATATTTCCCTTCTTCATGTCTCTGTCGTTCTATAGAAGCTAAGATAAGACTTCCTATCACAAATATTCTTTGATATCCTAGATCATGCCTATTCTAAAAGGAAGACTAAGGAGAGCCAGTTCACCTTAGGAGCAACCAGCCCCTCCTGCACCTCAAGCTCCTCAAGATGGGGAAGTGGTTGGTGATAAGTTCTGAGATGCTATCACCATGTTGGCTCATGCCATGACCAACCAAATCAACCAAGGGGCCCAAACTCCTCATGCTCCTACTCCATCATCAAGGGTGAGAGATTTTACTAGGATGAATCCATCGGAGTTCCATGGGTCCGAGGTAGAGGAGGATCCCCAAGAATTCATTGATGAGGTGTATGAGGTGTAGTCCATTATGGGGGCTAACTTGGAGGAATAAGCAGAGTTGGCGTCCTATTAACTCAAAGGGGTCGCTCAAATATGGTTCACTCAATGGAAGATAAAGAAGGGGAATGGTGATGCTATCACTTGAGAGGAGTTCAAAGTAACATTTCTCAGTCGATTCTTTCCCATTGAGCTGAGGGAGGTAAAGGCAATGGAATTTATGAATCTAAAGCAAGGGTCAATGAGTATGAGGGAGTATGCCCTCAAGTTGAGCCAACACAAAGTATGCCCCATAATTGGTTATCGAGCCAAGGTCGAGGATGAAAAAGTTCGTATCGGTATGTCTGACTTGGTCAACGAGGAGTGTCGTACCGCCATGCTAATAGGTGACATTGATTTTTCCCACCTCATGACATATGCCGAACAACTAGAGGGTGAAAACCTTTGAAAAAGAAGAAGTGGTGAGTCTAAGAAGGCTCATTTTGAAGGTGTATTCCAAAAATCCATGGGTGGCCGGTTTCCTTAAGGCCACAAGTTCCAAGGCCAAGGGTCTTTTAATGCTCCTAATAGAAGGTTTGCTAATGACAACCCTATATGCTAGAGGTGTGGTAAGAGCTATAATGGGTATGTTTGAAGCACACTAATGCTTGTTATGGTTGTGGTAAGGTGGGTTATAAGGTGAATGATTCTCCACGTGTTCAAAGCAAAGGTAGAGATGGCTGTACACAAGGCTAAGGTGCAAATCTGGGTCCAAAGGGAAGAGGAGGCCAACAAAGGGGTGCACTAAGGCAAAATTGATTTTATGCTCATGAGGCAAGGGGTGAATGATATGCCGGATGTCATCATCAGTATGTTAAAGGTTTTCAATTTAATGTTTATGCTTTGATAGACCCAGGTGCCACTCTTTCTTTTATTACTCCTTTTATTCCCGAAAAAGCTCCATGTTAGCCCCGAATTGTTGTGTGAACCTTATGAAGTGTCTACCCTATTGGTGAGTCCATTATTGTAAAAAGAGTCTATAGAAATTGTTCCGTATTCACTTTGTATAAAATCTTACCTTGTGATTTTGTTGAATTAGATATGGTGGATTTTAATGTCATTCTTGGAATGGATTGGTTGTATGCATATTATGCTTCTATTTATTGTAGAACCTATAGGGTTAAATTCCAATTCCCTAATTAATCCATCCTTGAGTGGGGAAGTTGTGATATGGTGGTCAAATGTAGATTCATTTCTTGTCTTAATGCCCAAAAGTTGATTTCTAAGGGGTATCTCTATCATTTTGTGAAGGTTAGGGATGTTGAGTGCAAAGTCGTTCCCATAAGTCGGTTCTGGTGGTTAATGAGTTCTTTGATGTCTTTTCGGATGAGCTTTCTAGTGTTCCTTCCGAAAGGGAAATAGACTTTGGTATAGACCACTTTTGATACTCAACCCATTTCTATTCCACCTTACCATATGTCCCCGGAAAAGTTGAAGGAGCAATTGAGGGATTTGTTGGAGAAAGATTGTATAAGGTAAGTCACCTTGGGGTGCACCGGTTTTGTTTGTGAAGAAAAAGAATGGTTGTCTCAGAATGTGCAATGATTACCAACAACGTAATAGAGTCATCATAAAGAACAAGTACCCTCTATCAAGGATTGATGACCTTTTTGATCAACTTCAAGGGGATAGTAACTTTTCTAAGATTGATCTTCAATTTGGGTATAACCAAGTGAAAGTGAGAGAGTGTGACATTCCCAAGACAGCCTTCCGAACTAGGTATGGGCACCTTGAGTTTGTGGTTATATCCTTTAGGTTGATTAATTCACCGACTATATTTATGGATTTTATGAATAGGGTCTTTAAACCCTACCTTGACTTATTTGTGGTGGTTTCTATTGATGATATATTGATCTATTCCCATAGTGAGGAGGAGCATGTGGATCACTTTAGGGTGGTGTTGCAAATCTTGAGGGAGAAAAGGTTATATGAAAAAAATGAAAAATGTGAATTTTGGTTCAAAGAGGTTGCTTTTATTGAGCATGTGGTGTCGGATGATAGCCTTAAGGTAGATCCTAAGAAGATGGAGGTGATTAGAAATTGTCCTAAACCTTTGACTCCATCCAACATCAGCAGTTTCTTGGGTTTGGCGGGTTCTTACTGGAGGTTTGTAAATGGTTTCTCTTCTATTGCTTCACCCATGACTAAATTGAAATAAAAGAAGGTTAAATTTGTGTGGACCGATGAGTGTGAAAAGAGTTTCCACACTTTGAAAGATAAGCTTATTTTCACTCCTATCTTGTCTCTACTGGAAGGGTTGGAAGGATTTGTTGTGTATTGTGAAGCCTCAAGAATTGGTTTTTGGTATGTTGATGCAAAGTGGTAAGGTGATAGCATATGCGTCTAAACAACTTAAGGTACATGAGAAGAATTATCCCACCTATGATCTTGAATTGGCGGTCGTGGTATTTACTTTGAAAATTTTGCGTCATAACTTATATGGGGTTCATGTTGATGTGTTCAGCTACCACAAGAGTCTTTAATATGTATTCACCCAAAAAGATCTTAAATTGAGACAAAAAAGGTGGTTAGAGCTCCTTAAGGATTATGATATAAGTGTGCATTATCACCTCAGCAAAGCTAATATTGTGGCCGATGCTCTAAGTAGGGAGTCTATGGGTAGTCTAGCTCATGTTGATGTTGGTGGCAAAGAAGTGGCAAGAGAGGTTCATCGGTTGGCTCTTGGGGATTAGGTTTGATGAGGTTGACAATGGTGGTATAGTGGTTGTTGATGGTTCTAAATATTCCTTGGTTGAGAAGGTGAAGGGAAAACAAGATCTTGACCCCGCCTTGCTAGAGTTGAAGGCCTTTGTGAGAGATGGTAAAGTGGAGGTTTTCTCCCAAGGTGGAGATGGAGCGTTTAGGGACCAAGGTAGACTATATATGCTTAGTGTTGATGACTTGAGAAAGAGATTTTAGATGAGGCTCATAAGACTTCCTGTTCTATCCACCCCGGTTCCACAAAGATGTATAGAGATTTGAGGGAAGTGTACTGATGTGGTAGTATAAAGAAAGACACTGCCAAGTTCATATCCGGATATCACAATTGCCAACAAGTGAAAGCCAAACACCTAAGGTCGGGTGGCCTAACCCAAGATATAATGAGCCCTACCTAGAAGGGGGAAGAAATCAACATGTATTTTGTAGTTGGGTTACCCAAGACTAGAAAATAGTTTGATTCTATTTGGGTTGTTGTGGATAGAATAAAAGAGTTAGCTCACTTATTACTTGTCAAGACTACTTATGGTGCCTAAGATTATGTCCAATTGTACAGTCATGAGTTGGTTCGATTGCATAGCATTCCCTTGTCTATCATTTTGGATCATAGTGCTTAATTCACCTCTCATTTTTGGGGGTCCTTACCAAGAGGTATTGGTACCAAGGTTAAGCTTAGCACGACCTTCCACCCTCAAACGGATGGTCAAGCCAAGAGGACTATCAAAACTCTTGCGGATATGCTTAGAGATTGTGTTTTGGAGTTTAAGGGAAGATGGGATGAACACCTCCCACTCATTAAATTTTCTTAAAATAATTGTTATCATTCAAGTATTGGTATGGCTCCTTTTGAAGCTCTTTATGGTAAACGTTATAGATCCCCAGTTGGATAGTTTGAAGTGGGGGAGATGGCTTTGCTAGGTTTGGATTTGGTCATGGAGGCCTTGGAGAAGGCGAGTTTGATAAGGGAAAGATTGAAAACAGGCCAAAGTAGACAAATGTCATATTCCAATGTGAGAAAGAGATATCTTGAATTTAAGGTTGGTGATTGGGTTTACTTGGAAGTCTCATCCATGAAGGGTATAGTCCGATTTGGCAAGAAGGGTAAGTTGATCCAAAGGTCTGTGGGTCCTTATAGAGTTTTGAGAAGGATTGGTAAGGTGGTCTATGAGTTAGAGTTTCCTAATGATATGAATATGGTTCATCCAGTCTTCCATATGTCCATGTTGACGAAATGTGTTGGTGACCCTACTGCTATAGCGCCTTTGGATATTGTGGGGGTTGTAAAAGATAATTTGACTTATGAGGAGGTCCCTGTGGAGATTTTAAATGGGAAAGTTAAGAGGTTGAGAAACAAGGATGTAGCTTCTGTCAAGGTCCTTTGGAGGAACTAACAAGCTGAAAATGGCACATGGAAAGCCGAGGCGGACATGAGAAGGAAAAATCCATACCTCTTTTACTCTACTCAATCCTAAGGAACTAATTTAAGTCCCCTATATGATTGCAAGTCTTAAGTTTCAGCCTGTATATCATTCTGCATGTATTCATGTTTATGTTGACAAGTTTATGATGATTTTTGACATTCGTGTTGAGATTTTTGAAATGATGTTTAAATGCATTTGTTGAATTCATGTCAGGCTGAAATCTTCATGACTACTTCTCTTATGTACGTTTCTTTGACATTCGGGGATGAATGTTCCCAAGGAGGACATATTGAAATGCCCCTGAAATGTGCCTTAGAAATGCTCATAATCGTAATTTCCATATATCTCAAAATCTGTGTATGATATTGAAAATCCGACTTCATATTCTTGATCAGGGCGAAAAATTGAGTGAAGGATAGGTATATCTCGGATTTTAGAAGACCCGTACCAAAAAATAATTTTCACAAAATTTTTGGAAATAATAGGCATCCGCAATGCGGACCCATCGTGGAGGTTTGTTTATACTTCTTTAATTTTCCTATTCGTCCTAAGATATTGGGGTCTTGGGTCCATGCCTACATATGCATGAAAACATCTATACTTAGCCATTTTCAAATCTATATCACTCAACAGCCTCTCAAAACCCTCTTTAACACTTAACTAAATATTTCATCCAAATTCAAGTGTCTCAAGTTTAATTCTAGATCTCAAGAACTCCATTCAAACTTCAAGTTTATATTAAGAAAACCCAATTTACGGTATGTCGGATTCAACTATTGGGTTCTTTCACTCATTGTGCCCAACCTTGCTTTTTATGAAAGATTGCATGTTTTCAAGTTGTATTACTTACGGGCATTACTTATTATGAATTATGATTATAAATTATGTTGGGATTTTATGTAGTGTTGATTGAAAACATATGTCTATCTATTTTGAGCTTATACTATGAGATGATTTGTCTATTCTGACTATACATGTTTTGGGCTATGAAATTATGATCTATTATGAGAATTAATGATGGATTTCAATGTATCTTACATGAGAATTTTACTATGTGTTGATAAGTTGATTTAAATAAAGTTTTTTCATATTATTTTACTTTTGAATTGCATGATTTTGAACTAGCATTGCACACTCGCCAAGTGTTTGACAAAATGTCTTGACAAAGATTCTTAGTTACTGATGACCTATTGCATGGTTTACAAGTAAAGTGACATTTTGATGATTAAGGGATTGTATGTATACAATGAATTTATGAAAAGTATCTATGGTATTGCATGTTGACCACACCTCGTTGAGGGGGTGACAAGCCTCAATCACCTTGTCGGGTGATGGCATGCCCATACTAATTTATTGAGGGGTATGTACCTTAATCACCTTGTCAGGGGTAACATGCCCATACTACCTTGTTGAGGGGTATGTACCTCAATCACCTCATCGGGGGGTGGCATGCCCGTACTTCCATGTTGAAGGGTATGTACCTCAATCACCTTGTCGGGGGGTGGCATGCCCATGCTACCATGTTGAGAGGTAGGCACCTCAATCACTTTCTAAGGGTATGGCATGCCTTGGTGTTCAAGTGATAGTTTGCTTGGGCTGTGATGATTATGGTCTTTTCCTACGCATGTAATCTATATTTGCAAGTTATATGATTTACAAGCATGTTTTACCTCAAGCATTGATCATGCATGTCATATTTATATTATGCTTATCCATTGCTTATAGCTATGTATTTTGACTATGTTGCCTTATGTCTTGTTGCATTGCATCCTACATACTCAGTACATTCAAACATACTAATGCATACTCTATACCTACATGATGTTACCATGTAGGAATGGGAGTGCCTCTCAGTCATCCTCCATGTGGCTAGATTTGGCATTCTGGAAGATAAGCTTTTGTGAGTCCTCAAGTCTAGGGACACTAGCTATCCTACTCTACTTTTGATATCTTTTTATGTTGAATACTTGATACTATAAGGGTGAGCACGAAAAGTGTCTTGGCCCCCGCTCCAATCTGTGTTAGAGATTTTGTTGGAATAATTGATGTACTTATGTTTCAAGCTTTGACTCTTTTATGTTTTATAACTATCAAGGCTTCCCTTAGTCCTATTTCCCTTATTTATATTATTTATTGTTGTTTATTTTGCTTCCGCAACCAAGGATATGTGAATGGTATGCTAAAAGGCTTGTTCAGGGTCCCTTCGGGTTCCCATTCGTTGTGTCATATCTAGGCCCTAGGCTTTGGGTCATGATAGTTGTACTGGGACAATGCATAAGGGTTAGTAGCGTCACACTGCGGGAATGGATTGATGTAGTGAAATTTACCTCTCGCTTGGATCAAAGGTTTTGGTAAACTTAACTTACCTTTGGGCATGCAACATACTAGAAAATACTATGGTTATCTGGTAATACTAAGTTAGAGAATTAGGGGGAACATGATACCCTAGTTATTCTTGTTACTTGTTTTACAACTATTGTTCTAGTTTAGGTTTATTTTCTGCATATTACACCCCCACTCCCCATTTTTTGGGAAATAAGTAGGTTAATCAACTCGAATTGCTTGAAATTACTCTGGATCTATCATATTCACTATAGGTTTTATCCTAACCTTGGTTAGGTTATATATCTTGACAACAATCACTTAACCTTCAAAAAGGAAGTGTAGCTTAGGTGACATCAAGATTTTGTCACCGTTGCTGGGGAGTACGACTAGATTGGTTTCATTTGAGTAATTCGAGAACTAATCCTTATTTCCTTCATTTTATGTTTTTGTTGTTTTTCTTTTGTTTCAGTGTACAAGTATAGTGTATGCACAATACCCAAAGTTTAGGCAAACCCTTGACTCCGTTTGATCAGAGATCCAAAAGAAGCTGAGAAGAATGGCCCAGAACAATGCTGCAAATGATACAGTAAATGTGGCAATAAGCCAGTGTCACGACCCAATCCTAGGGCCTAGACGTGACATAATACAAGGTGATCCCGAAGGGACCCTAAGCAAGCCTCATAAACTATCATTACACATCCTTGGTCGCAGAAGCAATAAATCAAGCATCTAAGATAAGAGAATGGGGAAACCGGGGCTAAGGGTAAAGCTTGCATAATATCATGGTCAAAAGACAAGAGTTAAACTCATACCATAGATACATAACATGTCCAACAAACAACTCAAATACATAGATAAGAGCGGGGTCTAAAACAAAGTAATCGGGCTCACCCTCATAGATAATAAAGAAGAATGTCTCAATACATAATGGAAGAAACATAAACTAGGTTCCCGAAGTAGAGGACTCACCAACTAGCTTGAATAGCATCAAACTAGCCTCGTGGAGGATGATCAACTTGGGCACCGGTTCCTACATGGTAACATCATGTAGGCAAAGATATGCATTAGTACAATTGAATGTACTAAGAACGTAGGATACAATGCGACAAGAAATAAGCATCATATTCGAAATGCATATCAATAGGCACTAGGAATAATATAGCAATATGGCATGCATGATCAATGCTTGAGTAAAACATGCTTAAATAACTCATGCTCATATAGGATATCATATGTATATAATAGATCAAATTAGATTTCCAATGTACAAACCCCTTGGTAGGTTAGTGATGATGTCGGCCAATTACTTAGATGGTGAGGTACTAACCTTTCACTCGGTCGATGAGTATAATCCCCCAACTCGGTTGGTGATAATGTCGCCCCATCAACTAGGTGATAAAGTACTAACCCTTCACTTAGTTGATGAGTACAAGCCCCCAACTCGGTTAGTGATGATGCTGCCCTATCACTAGGTGGAGAAGTATTAATCCATCCATTTATTAATGGGTATATATCCCCATCTTGGTTATCCAGGTTCTTAGACCCCCCGGATTGGGCATGGTCTAGCGCAACAATTTATATAGAATTTATGATATACATAAGCTTATTTCATTATCGTAACATCATTCATATCATATCTCGTGCTTTGGACCTTCAACTCCACAAGAAACCTTAGCCGAAGAATTTATCAAACACTTGGGGTGTGTGTAATGGGGGTAAAAGACCATGCAATTTAGAGATGAAATCATGAAAGAAAATCTATTGTAAAGCCATCAATCAGCACCTTGTAACACCCCCAAGACATTCATATCAAAACCTCTCATCAAATTCAACATTAGACCCTAGATTTAGAGCTTAAATCATGCTAAAACGACCATACTTTCATGAACTTGAATCTCTATGTAGTAAATTCCTTAATATACAAGACCCACAGGTAAAATCAACTTTAAATTATGCAAATTGAGTAAAAAGGAGATTAGGGCACCATTAGTAGAAGAACCCAATGGTTAAAACCTACATACCTTAGCTTTGGAGAAGCTCTTGGTGAAGATTGACAATAGAGGCTTGAAGCTTGAAGGAAATCCTTAGTTCTGGATGAGGGTTTTGAGGCTTGAATTTTGGAGTGAAACTATCGCTAAGTGTTTTGGGGAGTATTGGGAATTGTTTGGGAGGATATGAGAGTGAAATAAGGCTAAGTATAGGTAAAAACACATTTGGAGACACTTAGGCCCAAGACCCCAAAGCCTTGGACCAGTATTAAAAAATTACTGGTAGTAAAATACATAGGTATTCGATGTGGACCTATCGCGGAGGAAAAATTAACACATGTCTGCGAAAGCTATGCGTCGAAGTGTTGTCGCGGACCGTCTCTAGAAATTGAAAATTTGAAAATTTGAAAATTTAAAATTGTGATTCGATTACTCTAAAATCAAGGTTAGACTATTTCCCTCCTAATTTTGACCCCCTGAACACAAATGTGAAGTCGGATTTTTGATAGCAAATGAATTTTGAGATATATGGAATTTAAAATTTTGGGCTTTTTGAGGTACCGTTTTGGGCACTTTTTGGGTTCGTTACAACCAGAATAATAATCATAATAACCCACCTCCACTTGAGTATGTTAATCAACCACCACAAGATCTTTAAGCCGCGACTCATACATGGTACCAATACCATCTCGTTCCTATGGCGATGTTGTCACTGAGCAATTGTGTTACCGGAACTATCAGATGACACAAAGTTCATTGACTTGAGTGGATTACTTCAAATGCTATAGAATTGTGGATTGTTCACGAGCCTAACATCTGAGGATCCACATAAGGCATAGCCGGAACTCTTTCGTAGGCAGCTCGAGCATCTACATAACATTCTCTTCATTTATAAGAGCTTGATGGTAAGCCAGAATCTATCTATGGTTGTCATTGGGCTCCATGTCTTCCTATTATCTCTTATAATCGATACAATGCTATGGTTATGTAAGCTCCTACAGAGTTTAATCACTAGGTAGACTAAACTGCAGAAGACCTTTGAGGAGAGGTTCTTCCAAGGTTAAAGAAGATGAAGGTCAAGGACTAGATCAACAACATCAAGTAATTTCCTATTGGCTTGATTTATACCATGTGGGAGAGGTTCACAAAGTACCTGAGGAGTGTCCCTGATCATAAGATCATGGATGATGCCTTATTGGAGTTCTTTTATCAAGCCCTGGATAAGAATAGCCAAGTTATTGTAGACACTATCATAGGAGGCTTATTTTTAGATCATCCATTTATGGTGATTACTGAAAGGTTGGAAAAAGTTGTCAAGACAAATCATGCATGGGTGACGAGAGACAAGTCAACTACTAAGAGCTCGTTCACAGTCAATATTATTTCGGCACAAGCAAAGATAAATGAGGACAAGATGTAAGAGTTTGTTGATATTAGTACCAATGTAGAGTTGTTGATGAAATAGATCCAAGAATGAGTTAATGCAGTGGCTCATCAGCCATCATGAGCACCTATGTATGAAGAGCCTTACTATAATGAAGACATATGCTTCTTCACTAATCAGATAGCGGCTTTTTGGACCAGCCCCCAAGGTTCCAATCAGGACTATTAGCACCAAGGTCAAGGAAACCAAGGTCAGAACTATAATACGGATGACGCTTTCAGAAACAACAATCGAGGAGACTACTATGACAGAAACAGGAGCTAGGATAGAGATGTTGATTGGGGACAAACAGATGGTTATAGGAATGGTCCTTATATGCCACCACATAATTAAGATTTGAGAGCTAGTAGCTCTAGAGTTGAGGAGATGTCTGCTCGACTATTGAAGAAGGTTAATGCTCAGGATGAGACATTGAAGGAGATGAAATCTGACATCTCCACTATTAATCAGAAAATTAACTCATACTTTATTACTATCAAGGAGCTGGAGCAACAGTTAGATCAGATGTAAACTCAATTACACCAGTGCCAGAAAGGTACATTGCCAGCAATACAGTTCAAAATCCAAAGAATAAGGGGCAGTGTATGCAGTGACTACTCGTGGCATTGACCCTCCGATGTCGGTTGATGATGATGATGTTCGTGATAAGATAGTTGAGAGAAAAGATATAGAGATCGGAGATTCTCATGTAGATGATAGGATGCGTGATGTTTTAGTGATGCCATAAAAACTAAAACCCATTCCTATACCTCCCCCTTCTTTCCCTCAGAGAATCACAAGGAAGGAGAAAGGTAAATTCTAGCACTTCATCTCCATGCTGAAATAACTCTCCATCAACATCCCTCTCATTGAGACATTGGAGAAGATGCCTGGATATGGCAAGGTCATAAATGACGTAGTCACGAAGAAGTGGACTATGAGCCAGGAGCTCTCCCATGAGCTTCAGTATTGCAGTGCGATAGCAACAAGGTCCTTAGTACAAAAGCAAGAAGATCCCAGAGCATTCACTATACCCTACACTATCGGAGATGTTGAATTCTCAATGGCATTGTGTGATTTGGTGCTAGCATAGATCTGGTAGCCCTTGTAGTCTTCAAGAAACAAGGATTGGGAGCCCTTACTCATATAAGCATGCAATTGTTGATGGTTGATCGAACAGTGAAGAAGCCTCTGAGGAAACTATATGTTATCTTGGTCAAAGTAGAGAATTTCATATTCCCAACAGACTATGTGATCCTTGATTACGAAGTAAACTTAAAAGTCCCAATCATCTTCGGAAGGCCTTTCTAAGCCACTGGGCGAGCATTAGTAGATATTAGCCCGACTAACTCAAGTTTCGATTAAATGATGAAGTAGTTGTCTTCAACATTTGTCATCAATGAAAAGGCCTGATGACTTGAATATAGTGGGCACTTCATGAAGTCTAATTAATCAAGTTGTCCAAGTCAGGTCACGACAATATATCAAGCACTACTTGGGAGGCAACCCAAGGTATATGATGTTGTAGTAGTAGTGTTGTTTTTAGCTTTTTGGACTTATAAGTAGTTTAATTTTAGCATTTTGATTGTAATTTTTTGACTCTGGATTGTGGCATATGGGTTATGTAACATCCCACATCTTACCATACTAATACTATATAAATGAAATATGTCATGATTTGGTTAAACTAGCGCTAATTTTTAAAAGTGTTTGAATCTCGTGTTAATGGGCTATATGTGCGTCTAACTCTTAAGAGGGTTGGGTGTATACATGTTTTGTGTCGAAGTGAGGAGATTACGACCTTAAAATAAAGTGAGAGAATTGAGGTGCTTGTAGGACTTAGTAAGCAAGTAAGTGAGTCAGCTACTTGCTTAGCTTAAATTGCTAACTAAACGGAGACGAGACCCGGTGTCGAAATTATCCAAGTCCGAGTATGAATAAAATTCGTGTTAAGGGTGTAACTTTGGGCCTTGATTTAATATCACATATGGACTATATTTACAGCCCAAGGATGATAGTAAGAAAGTCCCAGAGACATCATAAACTCTTGGATACTTTGGGCCCAAAACCAAGTAAGAAAAGTTGGCAAAATAGGGAGCCCAAGTCCAT
>JAABOM020000012.1:13366057-13376451 GCA_011800125.2 Solanum clarkiae | reverse complement strand
GCCACTCCTTGACTTACCATAGCTTGATAACTAGTATTCATGTTTGACTTATGACTCAGATCATCGGCTACCATATTTGCCTTCCCCGGATGGTATAGTATATCAATGTCATAATCCTTTATTAACTCTAGCTATCTCCTCTGTCTTAAGTTTAGGTCTTTCTGCTTAAAGATGTATCGTAGGCTCTTATGATCAGCATATATGTCAATGTAAATCCCATACAAATAGTGGCGCCATATTTTCAAAGCAAACACAACTACTGCTAGTTCAAGATCATGTGTTGGATAGTTTCTCTCATCTGGCCATAGTTGTATAGAGGCGTAAGCAATTATCCTACCATGTTGTGTCAGTACACACCCTAATCCAACTTCTAAAGCATCACAATACATTGCATACCCCTCAGTGCCTTTTGGAAGTACTACCACAGGCATAGAAGTTAGTTTCTTTTTCATCTCCTGGAAGCTCCTTTCACACGCATCATTCCATTTAAACTGGGTTGCCTTATGTGTTAGCTTTGTTAGAGGTACAGAAATAGAAAAAAAAACCTTCAACAAACCTCCTATAATAACCTGCCAACCTAGGAAGCTTCGAACTTCCATGGGTGTTGTTGGTCTTGGCCAATCTTTTATAGCCTCTATATTTTGTGTATCAACCCTTATTCCCCCATCAGACCCAATATGGCCCAAGAATGCCACTGATTTTAGCCAAACTTCACATTTAGAAAACTTGCTATACAACTGTCGATAACGAAGAACTTGTAACACCTGTCATAAGTGATTTGTGTGGTCCTCTTCTAATCTTGAATATAACAAAATGTGATCTATTAATACTATCACGAACACATCCAAGAATGGCTTGAATACATTGTTCATCAGATCCATAAAAACTGTTGGTGCATTCGTTATCCCAAATGACATAACAAGGAATTCAAAGTGACCATAGCGTGTTCTGAAAACTGTCTTGGGTACATCTTCCTCCTTTACCCTCACTTGGTGATACCCTGATCTCAAATCAATTTTTGAAAAGCATTTGGCACCCTGCAACTGGTCAAATAAGTCGTCAATCCTGGGGAGGGGGTATTTATTCTTAATTGTCACCCTATTCAATTGTCGATAGTCGATACACATTCTCAAGGTGCCATCCTTCTTACGTGCAAATAAAACTGGTGCACCACAAGGGGACACACTAGGTCTTACAAAACTCTTCTCCAATAAGTCCTTTAACTGCTCTTATAATACACGCAGTTCTGCCGGGGCCATTCTATATGGAGGAATGGAAATAGGATGAGTTCCTGGAAGTAAGTCAATACCAAAATCTATTTCTCGTTCTGGTGGTAATCCTGAAAGTTCTTCAGGGAACACATCAACGAATTTATTCACTATTGGAATTGATTGAAGAGTTGGTCATTCTGCCTCCATATCTCTCACTCTAACTAAATGACATATATACCTCTTGGATATCATCTTTCCGTCCTTAAAAAAAGAGATAAACTTCCCCTTTAGTGCCCCAACATTTCCTTTCCATTCAAGCACTGCCTCATTTGGAAAGTGGAAGTACACTTTCTTAATTCGGCAATCCACAGTGGCATAGCAAGAAGTTGACCAATCCATACCCATTATAACATTAAATTCCATCACTTCTAGCTCAATTAGGTCAGCCAATGTGTCACGGTCACAAACAGTTAGTACACAGTCATAACAAACCCTTCCATCCATAATAGATTCACCGGTTGGTGTTAACACTTCAAATGGTTTGTTCAATAATTTGGGTGTTATCTTAAGCTTCCTAGCAACTAGTGGAGTGATGTATGATAGTGTAGAACCAGGATTAATTAATGCATATACATTATGTGAAAAGATGGACAATGTTCCTGTGACCACATTGGATGAAGCTTCGAAATTTTGCCCACTCCCCAGAGCATAAGTGTGATTCTGGACTCCGCTAGAGCTAGCTTCCCCTCTAACACCTCTACCATGACCGGTAGGTGCTTGTTGACCCCTACCTGATAGAGCAACTGACAATGATGATGCAACAACTAATCTAGTAGATTGTGCTGTACCACCCATATGTATCCTCGAGCAACCTCTCATCATATTCCCTAGCGCACCACACCAATGACAAAGATCTGTCCCAATATGACATATACCTAAATGACTCCTTCCACACTATTTAAAAGGCTGCCTAGGAGTCATTGTTTGGCCTATCGAATATCCTGTTATCCGTATACTTTGTCCCTCACCTCATTGACCAAATTGATTACTTCTAGACCCTTGGAGTTGTGGTGGAGCATCGTCTGCAGAGTAGGAGGATGATGGCCTAGGTGGCCTATTAGAAATCAAGGCCTAAACTCACCTTGGGGTTGTGTAAATTGCCCTGTAGACCTAGCCCTCTTGGCCTTCCCTCTTTCCAACTCTTATATCATTTTCCTTTGCCTCTAATCCTCCAATTTCTGTGCAAAAGCTTGCATTTTCGCTATGTCTATGTATTTATTCAAGGAAGCAATGGTACAGTCTCTGACCAGATACGTATCCAATCTATCCACATATCGATGAATTCTATCTGCCATAGTAGCAACTACATTAGGAGCATACCTGGCCAGGGAATTAAATTGAAGGTTATACTCCCTCACGCTTATATTCCCTTGGTGGAGATTCAGGAACTGATCTGCATGGGCCTCTCAGATCTCTAATAGCAAGTAATGGTCAAGAAATGCCTCTTTGAATTCTTTCCGGGTAGTTGGACGTGCATCTATATCCTTAGATTGCTTCCAATATTCATATCACAATATAGCCACACCCTTCAACCTATATGTCACTAACTCGAAAGCTTCTGTACCACTCACGTGCATAACATCTAAAGTGTGCTGAATCTGATTGATAAAGTCTTGGGGATCTTCATTAGGATCTAACCCAGTGAAGGATGGAGGGTCTAAATTAAGAAAATCACGTATCCTTATGCCAGCTGCCCTATTCGTGCCACCTGTACCCATAATTGGACCATCCTGCCTTTGACCTTGACCTGCAACTATACGAGTCAATAATTGGACTGCATTTCTCAGATCCTGCACGGTAGCATCAATGGGTGGTTCTGGGGAAATTTCACTACTCTCGGGTTCATCAGGAATTGGAGGAGTTGGAGATATCTCTGATAAAGACCTTTTGATTGGGTATACCAACCACCACTTCCACTCCCTTCCCTTTACCTTTGTTTTGCCTGGTTTCTGGCATATTTGCTGTACAAAACAAACTAGGAATTAGACATAATACACCTATTACACTTGGCTCTACGGCATGATCTAAAGAACGAAAAGAAAGTAACCACTCCTAAATGCCACGTAGCCTCCTTCTAATAAATGTGGTACAAAACACATCGATAAACAAGACTTTACATAGACATGGCTTTGTAGACCCCCTAGGATGACCCACTCTGATACCACTTCTGTCACACCCAAAGTCCCATTAGGGCCGACTTGCACCCGTTGCCCATGAGGCTCGGGAGAACCAACCTGTATAAATGCACTTTATATACATACTATAATGGATTTCTACATTTGACATGTCTTTAAAAAGATAAACAGTTATAACAAGAAAAAAGGAAATGCATATGGCTAGGCCGTTGGGGCCACAGTGTTTAAAGTATGAGACATAACCAAACTTTAATTTACACAGTCTACAAAGCGTCTAGATAAGGAAAAGCATCTAACAAGTGTCAGGGTAGGCCCCACCTCGACTAATTATACAATACATACAAATAATCTCTAGGAACAAACAAAGCCCCGAAGCAACGTGGAGCTTGGTATCAGCAACTGGATGTCCTGTACTCCTACTGGGGAGATCTACTAGCACCTGTACCTACAGCATGAAATGTAGGTCCCCTGTAAGGGATGTCAGCACGAGAAAGTGTGCTAAATATGTAAGGGAGGATATAGTGTATATGAATTAACAACTTAAATGAAACTATGCACTGGTGTAGGATAAGAGACCACCTTTGGTTATACTTTGGGATCTTGTACTTTATGTTCTTTATATTATTTTACCTTTACTATATAATCTGTGCATAGCATGTAATACAAATGACCAGTTGATCAGTGATAAAACCATATCGAGATCGTCCCTGGCTAGGTTCTTCCTTAACCCCTCGGGCTACCACCCATGATAGGATCGTCCCTGGCTAGGTGATTCTTACATCCCTCGGGCTACAACCCATCAATAATTAATATACTTTACTTTATCTTTCAACTACCTTTAAGAGGTTTCTTTTGGTGGTAATAATATTAGATCTGTAAGGCTGCATATGTAGCATGTGACATGTATATAATCATACAAGACAATATGACAATCAAAAGAGTACGTTACACAAATAATGAAATGCGTATGAGCTGAAACAACCTGTGAACTTTCTTTAGTAACAAGAACCCATGTAACTTGGTATCCAAGCATGTTTGCATATTTGAAAGTGACTATGTATGGAAGCATATGAACATGTCAAAGAGTGGATACATGGTTAATAATTGTGTTTGAGTTGGTAAGTGCCTTTATGTGCCAAGGAAGAATCTAGATTTCGTGCCAAGTAATACGTAATCAAGCAGCCTTACATACCTCGCTGTATGACCTCGTTATTACATCGAGATAACCTTCCCTTCCTACATATATTTATCTAAAACATAGTAGGTTGTAAAGCTAGCATTAGCAGCGAATAGATATATCTTGGCAGCCCAATCACATAAAAAAACAACACACAGGCAGCAAGCGGGTACTTATAAACCCGAGCGTATTCTTTCAACTTTTCCGCTCCTAATCGTACTTTCTAATACACATTCGCATGTACACATCATTGGAAGCCTATTTTAGTGCCATAATAGTCTTACAACATCCCACAAAGAACAACACATAATAATTCTACCCAACCTAAAAATGGACAGCATAACGTTCCCCCCCCCCCCCCGCTATATTCGATGTCGACAATTCCAAACCTATTTCAACTCTAACCAAACTGTTCCAACAACATTTATACATACAAACAGTCCTAAAATAGTCTTAGAACAGCACCCAAGAAGTCATGATGGGCGTGATCCAATAGCCTTCCATCCAACGACCCTGAAGTTCCAATCAACATTATACTTAAGATTACACAATAAAATTCCTTCGTTAAATGAAACCAAAATCGGGGCAGCAACCTTAGTGTAGTATCTATAATTCAAAAAACGTTAATAACATCAACTTATCTTCATAATATATCCCAAAAACCATAGATAAGTAACCAAAACAAAAGGAAAGTGTATAGCAACTTTCTAAACACATGCTGTCCAAATTTTCCAGCACAACATACTAGCACATACTTCTTGTTTTTCATGAAGAAGCTATACTAAATACACAACTATAATTACTTACATTCACCTTCAAGGTCGAGAGCCTCTTTAAGAACCATAAAAGCCTCTTTTGGTTGCTTTACAAAGTCAAGAAAAGTTGAGAGAAAACTTAGAGACCAATCTGAATTTTTTGTTTTGGTCAAGTTGAAAATGACTCGTGGGAGCTATTTTGAGCCCTTTATAAAGGGTCTCTTCGATGACTTACTCTTGATCTTTTGACCACATTTTACTACCTATTAATAAGCCAATTATCCAGCAGCTTGGCCCTTACACTTGGGCCTAAATGGGTCTCCAAGTTGATGGGCCTTGGCTGCCCATTTTTCAAATTCCTCTTAGTTAGTTTTAGGCCCAAATAGTCAAGTGGGTTTTGATGTAGTTGGGCCCTTTTTAATATCCTTCTTGGGCTGAAAATATAGTACATTTAGGATTTTAAAACATAGGCTAATGTTACATCCTAAAATAGACTTTATTCATAATTGGACTTGGACAAATTCGACGTCTAGCCTTGTCTCCGTTTAGTTAGAAATTTGAGCCAAGCATGTAGGTGACTCACCTGCTAGCTTCTTAAGTCCCACAAGCAACTCAATTCTCTTACTTTATTTAAGGTCGTGATCTCCTTAATTTGACACAAAACATGTATACACCGACCCTCTTAAGCGTTAGACATACATATCGCCCTATAACATGAGATTCAAACACTTTTAAAAATGGGTGCTAATTTGACCAAACCATATCATGTTTTATTTGCATTGTACTAGTATTGTAAGATATGGGGTGTTACCAAAAACTCACATTTTCCATATTTAGCATACAACCTTTCGTCCCTCAAGATTTGCAACACCACCCTCAAGTGATTCACATGCTCCTCCTCACCATGGGAATAAATCAAGTTATCATCAATAAAAACCACCACAAACAAGTCAAGGTACGGTTTAAAGACCTATTAATGAGATCCGTAAATATAGCTGGTGCATTGGTTAACCCAAAGTACATAACCACAAACTCAAAAAGCACATACCTAGTCTAGAAAGTCATCTTGGGAATATCACACTCCCTCACTTTCACTTAGTGATACTCGGACCAAAGATCAATCTTAGAAGTGACTAGCCCCTTGAAGTTGATCAAAACGGTCATCAATCCTTGGTAGAAGGTACTTGTTCTTTATGGTGACTCTATTAAGTTGCGGTAATCAATGCACATTCTAAGCAAACCACCCTTTTCCATCACAAATAACACTGGTGCACCCCAAGGTGAGTTACAAGGCCTTATGAAACCCTTCTCCAACAAATTCCTCTATTGCTCATTCAACTCCATCGGGGCCATACGATAAGGGGAAATAGAAATGGGTTTAGTATCTGTAATAAGGTATATACCAAAGTTTATTTCTCTTTCAGGAGGAACATCAGGAAGCTTATTGGGAAAAAATCAAGAAACTCATTAACCACCGAAACCGACTATATAGGAAAGACTTTGGACTCAACATCACTAACCCCTCACAAGATGATAGAGACAACCCTCAGAAATCAACTTTTGAGCTTTAAGACAACAAATGCATTTACCCTTGACCACCATATCATGACTTTCCCACTCAACGGCAGGCTTATTAGGGAATTGGAATTTAACCCTACGAGTCCTACAATTAATAGAAGCATAATAAGCATGCAACCAATCCATCCCAAGAATGACATCAAAATCCACCATATCTAATTCAACAAAATCACAAGGCAAGACTTTATACAAAATAAACACGGGACAAATTCTATAGACTCTTTTAGCAATAATAGACTTACCAATGGGAGTTGACACTTCATAAGGTTCACACAACAATTCAGGACTAACATAAAGCTTTTTGGCAACAAAAGGAGTAATGAAAGAAAGAATGGCATCCGGATCAATCAATGCATACAGATCAAAATACAAAATCTTTAACATACCGGTGATGACATCGGGCAACTCATCCACCTCTTGTCTCCCTTGAAGAGCATAGAATCTATTTTTCCTTGGAAAACCCCCTTGTTGGCCTCCTCTTCCCTTTTGACCCGCATTTGTACCTTGCCCTTGTGGATGACCATCTCTACCTTTGTTTTGAGCATCGGGACAACCAATAACCTTGTGACCCATCTTATCACAATCAAAGTAATAATTAGAATTTTTCAAACATGGACCACTATGATTCTTTTCACACCTTGGGCATCCAGGTTTACCATTTCTCTATTACCACCTTGGAACCTTAGGTTGGTCTCTCTATCATCGCCAAACCTCTTGGTAGGAGCATTGGATGACCCTTGGCCTTGGAACTTGTGACCTTATGGAAACTGGCCACCCTTGAAATCTTGGAAACAACCTTAAAAACGAGCCCTCATGGATTCACCACTTCTTCTTTTTCTAAGCTTTTCCCCTCTAGTTGTTCAACATATGTCATGAGGCGGGATAAATCCATATCAATTACTAGCATGGCGGTACGACACTTCTCATTAACAAAGTCGAACACTCCTGATTCAAATTTATTCATTCTTGATATAGGCTCGGCAACCAATATTGGAGCATACTTAGAGAGTTGGTTGAACTTGAGGGCATACTATGTCACACTCATGGAACCTTGCTTAAGGTTCATAAACTCCATCATCTTAGCCTTCCTTAGCTCGATAGGAAAGAATTGGTTGATGAACACAACTTTGAACTCTTCCGCAGGGATAGCATTATCATTCCCCTTCTCTAACATCCATTGTGTAAACCAAATTTGAGACACCCCTTTGAGTTGGTAGGCGACCAACTCCAACTTTCCTCTGGATGGACCCCTATCATGGATAGCACCTTGTACACCTCATCTATGAACTCTTATGGATCCTCATCCATCTTGGATCCATGGAACTTCGATGGGTTCATTCTAGTGAAATCGCTCACCCTAGAAGTTAGAGTGGAAGTATGAGGAGCTTGGGCCCCTTGGTTGATTTGGTTCGTCAAAGCATGAGAGAACGTTGTAATAGTATCTCGGAACTCGTCTTGGGCTACCCCTCCTCCTTTTAAGGAGTAAGAGGGGCTGGTTGCTCCTCGAGGATATGGGCTCTCCTTAGTCTCTCTGTTGGAGTCGACATGTTCTAGAATAGCAAAGATTATTCTTTAGGGGAAAAAGCCTTACACATACATCTAAAGAACGATATAGACCACGAAGCAGTGAAACATTTCCTAAAACACCTCAAAGCTTCCCAATCATAGTTGTGGCGCACTTCACAACCATGAATAAGACTATATTCGACGTGTCGTGTTGCATTCTGAGGAACATTAACAACATAGTGGTCTGATACTAAGTTTTTCACAACCCAAGCCTAGGGCCTAGACGTGACACGATAAATGGGAACCTGAAGGGACCCAAACAAGCATATTAGCATATCAATCACACATCCTTGGTGGCGAAAGCAAAGTAAACAACAAAAATCTATATAATAAAAAGGGGAATGAGACTAAGGGAAGTCCTTGATAATCATAAAAGTATTAAAGAGTCAAACTCAAGTATAAGTACATCATAATATCCAACAACACCTCTAACATGGAATGGAGCAGGGACTAGGACACTTTCCGGGCTCACCCTCATAGTAATAAATTTTCAACATAAAAAAGTCTCAAAATAACATGAGTAATAAGGATAGTGTCCTCGGACTTGAGGACTTACCAAAGCTTGCTTCGAAGGATCTTACAAGCCACGTGGAG
Source organism: Solanum clarkiae (assembly GCA_011800125.2). Classification (NCBI taxonomy): domain Eukaryota; kingdom Viridiplantae; phylum Streptophyta; class Magnoliopsida; order Solanales; family Solanaceae; genus Solanum; species Solanum clarkiae. The sequence goes on along the minus strand of JAABOM020000012.1, from coordinate 13,367,375 downwards.
GATGAACAAATGGTGCTATGGCCCCTATATGATAATATCATGTAGGCATAGAGTATGCATTAGTACGTTGGAAAATACCAAGTATGTAGGATGCAATGTAACAAGACATAGGCCAATATAGTCAAAATGCATAATAATAAGCAATAGATAGGTGCAATCTCAATATGGAATGCATGATGAATGCTTGAAGTAAAAAATGTTTGTAAATCTTTCAACTTGCATAGAACATAATACATGTGTGGGAAGAGACCCTAACTGACATAAGTAAGACAAAGCGAGCTACAACTTGGAATCCCGATAATTACCCCTTATCGATAAAGAGGTGGTCTACTTGCCAAGGTATACCATACTTCACCTTATGAGATCCCATCCTATTTTGGAGAAGTAACCCCCATTAGGGGAACCCATCCTATTACGGCGTGGATTTTGTGATAAAGTGCATTAAATTGATCTATTAGTATAGTAAGGGTAAAGCATAATCCTATATTATGACATAGTTTGAGGAAAGGAGTATGGACCCTTGAAGCTAGTCCATGCCGACATCCAATCCATCGATGCTATGTCTAATCCCACAAAATACTTGAAATAATCATACTTTAATCATAACATGACTAGTTTGTAAGAACATGACTTGAGTAGCTCATAAACATGCTTGAACTCTAATGGTGAGCCTAACTTGAAACATGAGAGTAGATTATAATCATATGTGCACCCTTGCTTTAACATGAATGGCTCACAAGAGGTAAAAATCTTGAAATAAGGCTTAACTTAATACTTGTAAAATCATAGATACTTTTCATGAATTTAACACATACTTGAAATCCCCTAATTATCAAATAGTCACATGACTTGTAAATCATGAAATAGACCATCAATAACATGAGAATTCTTGACTTCACATTTTATCAAACACTTGGTGGGTTCATGATGCTTGTTCAAAACCATGCAATTCAAGAGTGAAATAAGACGATTAAACTTAATGCAAATCAACCCACCAATATTTAGTAAAACTCTCATGTAGGATACCTTGAAATCCACCAACCAAACTCATAACAGATCATAGTTTCATAACTCAAAACATGCATAGTCTCAACTGACAAAATTAATTCATGGTATAAGCTTAAGATAGATACACATGCATAATAAATCAATATTTCATAAAACTCCAACATAATTTATACTCATACTCCATAATAAAAGATACTCATAGATGATACGACTTGACATCATGCAATTGTCATAAAAGGAAGATTGGGCTCCATGGGTGAAAGAACCCAATGGATGAAACCCACATACCTCAAACTTGGGTTTTCTTGAG
>JAABOM020000012.1:13292452-13323879 GCA_011800125.2 Solanum clarkiae | reverse complement strand
TCACGACATGTGATACTCGAGCATACCATGCATATTTGATCAGTAGGAGGTTGATTGTTGGCTATTAAGGTTACTTAAGTTTTTGTTACAGGTGGTATTTCTATTACCCTTCTTATTACTACTATCTATGGTTTTACTCTCTGCCTTACATACCAGTACATGTTTATTCGTACTAATGTCCCATTGCCTAGGGATGCTGCATTTATTTCGTACATACAAGTTCAGGTAGGGACTCTGATCGACCCCTCCACTACGATCCCAGTTCAGCTGTGAGTTGGTAAGCTCCACCATTTCTTGGAAATTTACCAGGATGCTACTTTTGTTGTACAGTTGGGTATAGTCGGGGCCCTATCCCAGTAGTATTAGTGGTTCTCTTTAGGCTATTGTGGACATGTTATTTAGGGTTGGTTCTTTGGTGGCTTTCAGTCTCGAGTCATAGGAGTGGCATGTATATATAGCGCATGTCTATACCTTTATTGTTGCAGCCTTGTTGGCTAGCTATTACTTTATCCTTTTGGTTTACCTATCTTGCTGTACATGATTTGTTGTCGATCAAGTCACGACCTAAATGGTCCAGGCTTATCTTTTTCAAATGTTATGCTGCCTGATTTTCTTCTGAGCTCTAGCATAATTAACTAGCATATTTAGTGGTTTACTCAGCCAATAACAGTATCGAGTTCCATTCACACCTCCCATCTTTTTGGGGCATGACAAGTTCGGTCCAAGGCTTTTGGGTCTTGGGCCTAAACTTCCCCATATGTAAAAATACCCACACTTAACTTTATTTCACTCTCATATCAAGTCAAGATATTCCCAAATACTCTATCAAACACTTAGACAATATTTCATCTCCAAATTTAAGTCCCAAGACTCATCTGGATCTTAAGGTTCTCATTCAAGCTTCAAGTCTCCATATCCAATTTTATTCAAGGATTTTCCAAAGTCAAGGTATGTGGGTTTATTTCATGGGTTCCATTCACCCATAATCTCCAAGCTTCATTTCACATAAAATTGCTTGATTTAAAGTTGATTTGCTTAGAGGTCTTACTTATTATGAATTTTACTAGACACTATATTGGGATTTCATGAAATTATGATTGTTTTAGCATGTTTTGAGCTATGAATGTAAGATCTATTATGAGATTTGATGAAGGGTTTTGATGTTATTGCTTGAGGGTGTTACCAAGTATCTATGGATGGTTTTAAATTGAAGTTTCTAGCATTATTACCTATTTGAATTGCATGGTTTTACACTAGCACTACAACCCCCCCCCCTCCAAGTGTTTGATAAAATATTTTTTAATGTATTTTGGAAGAATTGATGATCGAATGCATGTCCTATGAGTTGAATGACTTTATGATGATGAAAGGAATGTATGTATATGATATACTCCTATATAGTGTTGGAATGTGACCATGCCTTACTTGGGGGGTTAAGAGCCAGGGTAAACATGTCGAGGGGTTTGTACCTTGATACTAATCAAGGGGTTGTACCTTGATAACCAGGTTGAGGGGTTAGTACCTCAATCACAAAAGTTGGTAGGGTGCGACTATCGACAAACCAATCAAGGGGTTCATACCTTGGTATCCGGGTTGAGGGGTTAGTTCCTCAACTACCACGAGTGGTAGGGTGCGACTATCCACCAACCAACCAAGGGGATTTATTCCTTTGTAACCTATGGGTTTTATAATGTTAGTTTCTTCTTACACCTTGTATTATATTTTATGTGAGCATGTTTTACTTAAGCATTGATCATACATTCTATATTGCTAATATGTTATCAATTGCCTACTATTATGAATTTTGGTTATGATGCCATATTGCTAATATGTCATTTATTGCCTACTAATATGTTGCATTGCATACTACATACTTAGTACATTCAAACATAATAATGCATACTGTATGCCTACATGATGTTAGTATGTAGAAATTGGTGTCCTACTTGATCATCCTCCTCCACGTGGCTAGTACGATCTCGTTAAAGCTAGTTGGTGAGTCCTCCATTCTGTGGACAATGTTTATGATCTTATGATATGTATTATGACTCTCTTTCTTTATTCTACATTTTGACTATGAGGGTGACCCTGGTTGCTTGTCTTGGCCGCCGCTAAGTTTTATGGTTAGAGGTGTTGTTGGACATGTTATGTATAATGCTATGAACTTTTACTCTCTTTTGACTCTTGATGTTTATGGAATGAAAGATGTCCCTTAGGCTCAGTTATCTCGATTTAATTTTCTTATTGTATTTTGTTGCTTCCACAACCAAGGATGTATAATGATATATTAAGAGGCTTGCTTGGGGTCACTTCGGGTTCCCCACGCGCTGTGTCACGTCTAGGCCCTAGGCTTTGGTCATGAAAAATTTGTATCAGAGTACTAGTTTGTTAGGTCCTCGGCGTCCAACAAACCGTGTCGATTAAAGTCTTATTTATGCTTGTGAAGCACACCACAACTATGAATAGAAGGATATGAGGCATTATAGGAAAAGTTTTACTTCTTCATGATCTATGTCATGCGATAGAGTTAGGTCCCATAGGGCTTATTGCTAATCCCTAACCGTTACATTTCAAGATATGTCTCAAGCTACTCAGGACGACGATATATCGAATGTGGAGGATCGCAATGCTCTATGGGTATTGGCCAAAGCGGTGACAAAATTGACAACTCATCTCAATCAATAAGTGAGTGCTCCCGAAACTTCAAATGGTAAGAGGAGGGGTAGTAAGGCTAAGAGGGCCCGTGGTGAAGAAAAATTTCAAAGTCCCAAAGGTCGTGGTGGTGTGGTATCTTATGCTAGGTTCCCAAAGTGTGTTAGATGTCATGATAGCCTGTCCTTGAAGAAGACCAATTCTTATTATGGTTGTGGGGGATGGGTCACAAGATAATGGATTTTCCTCGTAAGCGCAATAAGATTAAAGAGGGTGATGATGGGGTGACTTGTCTTAGATGCGTAAAATGTGGGAGGAATCATAGTGGTGCATGTTGGAGGAACATGGGTGCATGCTTTGGGTGTGGTAAGAGGGACCACAAAATTCTAGATTGTCCATATGTCACAACAAAGGTAAGGATAGCCGGCCACAAGGGCAAAGTGGTCATATTTATCAAAGGGCTCAAGGAGGGGATGACGTGCCCGATGTTGCTACCAGTATGATCAAATTTCATTTGGTTTTGATGTGTATGCCTTTATGGGCCTGAGTGCCACTATCTCTTTCATTGTTCTTCCTTATTGCTAATGGGCTTCAAGTGTGCCCAAGTGGTTGTGTGAACGTTTGAAGGCTACCTACCCCCCGCCTTTGTTGAATCTATTATTGTTAGAAAGTTTATAGTTACTGTTCTGTATTCATATTGCAATTGGTCTTGCCTTATGACTTGTTGGGTTGATATGGTGGATTTTGATACCATACCTAGGATGGATTATTGCATAAGGTGTTGTGTCTCCTTGGATAGTAGAACCCATAGAGTTAGATTCCAAGTCCCTACTAAACCCATCTTTGAGTGGGAGATTGTGTAGTAGTAGCAAAAGAGGTAGATCCATTTCTTGTACTATGGTACACTTGATCTCTAAGGGTTGCATTATTCATCTAGCGAAAGTTAGGGGTGTTGAACCTAAGTTATTTCTATTAGACTATTTTGGTGGTTGATGAGTCCTTGGTGCCTTTATTAACATTCTTAAATTTGGAATAGTGTCTCTAGTTAGGCTAGTGCGCCGCTTATGTCTATAATCTCATGAATATGGTCTTTAAACCTTGCCTTATTATGGTTATGATGGTCCTTGGTGGTGATATGTTAGTTTGCTTCCGGGAGTGAAGAGAAGCATGTGAGTCATTTGAGGATAGTACTACAAAGTTTAAGGAAGAAGATTGGGTGCTAAATAGGAGAAATGGGAGTTTTGGGTTGTAATATGTTGCCTTCCTAGGTTATGTGGTTCTAGGTGATGGCATTATGGTGGGCCCTAATAAAATGAAGGTGATTAGATATTAGCCTAGACAGTTGACCCTGTTTGATATTAAGGGCATCTTTCACTTAGCGGGTATTACCGGAGGTTTGTGGATAGGTTTTCTCCCAATGCTTCTCCTATGACTTAGTTGACCCACAGTGAGGCTAATTTGAGTGGACCAACAAATTTGAATAGAGTTTCTAAAACCTTGAAGGAAAAGGTTGTGTCCGCTCCTATCTTGTCTCTACTGGAAAGGTTAGAGGGTAGTTGTGTATTGTTATGCCTCAAGAATTGGTTGGATAGTGTTTTGATGCTAAAGGGTATGGTAATAGCCCATGCTTCTAGACAACTTAAGATGCTTGGAGGGGATTATCCTACCCATGATCTTAACTTCTCCGCTGTGGTATATGCATTAGAGATGTGGCGTCACTATCTGCATGGGGTGCATGTTGATGTGTTTATCGATCATAAGAGTCTCCAATATGTTTTCACTCAAAAAGGCCTCAACTTGACACGAAGAAGGTGGTTAGAAATTCTTAAGAACTATGATATGAATGTGCATTATCATCCCGGTAAGGCTAATGTGGTGGCGGATGTTTTGAGTAGGGTGTCTATAGGTAGCCTAGCTCATATTGATGATCGGGGCATAGAGGTGGCTAAGAAGGTCTATCGGTTGGCTAGATTCGGAGTTAGGTTGGAAGAGGTTGATAATGGTGGTGCTGTTGATAGCTCTAAATCATCATTGGTTGAGGAGGAGAATGCTAAGCAAGATATTGACCCTGCTTTTGTTAGAATTGAAGGCATTGGTAAAAGATGGTAAGGTGGAGGTTTCCTCCCAAGGGGGAGATAGTACCTTTAGATACCGAGGTAGGTTATGTGTGCCTTGTGTTGATTGCTTGAGAGAAAAGATCCTTGATGAGGCTAATGGATCTTCGTATTCTATTCACCCTGGTTCTACTAAGATGTATAGGGATTTGAGAGAGGTGAATTAGTGGGGAGGTATGAAGAGGGACATTGCCAAATTTGTTTCCGGTTGTCATAGTTGCCAACAAGTAAAAGCCGAGTATCAATGACTGGGTGAACCAGCCCAAGACACAATGATTCCTACTTGGAAGCGAGAAGAGATTAATATAGATTTTGTGGTTGGGTTGCCCAAGACTAGAAAGGGTTTGGATTCCATTTGGGTTGTGGTTGATAGGATGACAAAATCGGCTCACTTTCTACAGGGTTGACTATATATGGGGTAGAGGATTATGCTAGGTTGTACATTTATTACTTGGTGAGGTTGCATGGGGTTCTTTTGTCCATCATATCGGATTATGGTGCACAAGTCACTTCACAATTTTAGAGATCCTTCCAAGGAGGTCTTGGAACCAAGGTAAAGCTTAGTACGACCTTTCACCCCCAAATGGATGGCTAAGCCGAAAGAACTATCCAAACACTTGAGGATATGATTAGAGGTTGTGTATTGGAGCTTAAGGGTAGTTGGGATGATCATCTTCTATTGATTGAGTTTGCATATAAAAATAGCTATCATTCTAGTATTGTATGGCTCCTTTTGAGGCCCTCTATGTGTAGGCATTTTAGATCACCGATTGGGTGGTTTGAGGTAGGAAAGGTGGCTTTGATGAGTCCGTATTTGGTTATGGAGTCTCTTGAGAAGGTAAAGATGATTAGACAAAGGTTAAAAAAGCCAAAGTCGTCAAAAACAAGCATGTGCCGGTGTGAGAAGGAGAGACCTTGAATTTAAAGATAATGATTGGGTCTATTTAAAGATTTCACCTATCATGACCCAAGCCTACGGCCTAGATGTGACACGGCGAATGGGGAACCCGAAGGAACTCGAAACAAGCCTCTTAATCTGTCATTACACATCCTTGGTCGCGGAAGCATATAACTGAATATAGAATACAATGGGGCATTGGGGCTAAGGGAAAGCTTGCCAAAAAAACAAAATAACAACTCACGGAGTCATTTCTTATATCATAAATACACAACTTGTCTAACAAACACCTCTAAATACATAGATAGAGTGAGGACCAAGACAAAGTAACTGGGCTCACCCTCATAGTCAAACAGAACGTAAGAAAGTGTCTCAATACACAAATAAGAGGAAAACATAGACCAAGGTCTCTGAAATAGAGGACTCACCAACAAGCTTGGAATAGCATCGTCTAACCATGTGGAGGAGGAGGATGATCAACTTGGGCACCGGTTCCTACATGGTGACATCATGTAGGCAGTATGCGTTAGTGCGCGTGAATGTACTAAGTATGTGGAATGCAATGCAACAAGAGATAAGCTTCAAAATCAAATGCATAACAATAGGCAATACGAATGATATAGAAATATGACCTGTATGATCAATGCATAAGTAAAACATGCTTTATTAACCCATGCTCATATAGAGTATCATATATGTAGAGGAGACCAAATGATATTTCCAAATGTACAACCCTTTGGTAGGTTAGTGATGATATCGCCCCATCATTTAGGTGGATGAATACTAACCCTCATCTAGGTTGGTGATAATGCCGCCCCATCACCTAGGTGGATAAGTACTAACCCTCTTCTAGGTTGGTGATAATGCCACCCCATCTCTAAGGCGGAGAAGTACAAACCCTTCACTAGGTGATGATTACTAACCCCCATCTAGGTTAGTCATGATGCCGCCCCAACACTAGGCCGACGAGTACTAACCCTCATCTAAGTTGGTGATAATGCCGCCCTATCACCAATGTGAAGAAGTACAAATCCTTCACTAGGTTATCCGGGTGCTTCGACCCCCTGGATTAGGCATAGTCAAGTTCTACACTTTAAAAAGGAATTATCACATGGATTAATACTACACTTTACATAGGACACATCATGTACACAAGATCATTTCATCATCAATAGTCAATCACATCATATCTCATGCTTTGGACCTTCAATTACTTAAGAAACCATAATCGGACATTTTCTCAAACACCTTAGGGGTGCGTAATGGTGGCAAAAGACCATGAAATTTGGAGATAAAATCATGCAAGAAAATCTGTAGTAAAATAATTAATCAACACCTTGCAACACCCCCAAGTCATTCACATTAAAATACCTCATCAACTCCAACATTAGATCAAAGATTTAGAACTCAAAACATGCTAAAATAACCATACTTTCATGAACTAAAATCACTGTGCAGTAAATTTCTCAATATACAAGACCCACATGTAAAATCAACTTTAGATCATACATTATTAAGTAAAAAAGGGTTTAGGTACCATGGGTGGAAGGACCCAATGGTCCAACACCACATACCTTAGCTTTGGAGAAGTTCTTGGTGAAGGTTGACAATGGAGACTTGAAGCTTGAAGAGAATCTTTAAATTCAGATGAGGATTTTGGGTCTTGAATTTAGGAGTGAAAATATGGCTAAGTGTTTTGGGGTGTATTGGGAAATGTTTAGGATGATATAAGTGTGGAATTTTACAAAGTATAGATAAAAACATGTTTGGAAAACTTCGGCCCAACACTTGGAATATTTTGGCCTACATTTGAAAAAACTCTACCAGGCAAATACACATCCCTGTGCCGTGGAGAAGACATAGAGAATTTTTTTTACTGAAGTGCGCCCAAGGCGTGTCGTGGAGGCATCAAGAAAACTCTCTGGAATTCTCCACTTAAAACTTTATAATTTCTTTTCTTTTACTCTTAAATCGAGGCTAGAACCTTTTTCACCTAATTTTGATCACAAATATGAAGTCCGATTTTTGAAATAACGAACGGATTTTAAGATATATGGAAATTAAAATTTCGGGCATTGTTAGGCATGCTTTCGGGCACTTTTTGGGGTCGTTTCATCACCCATGAAGGGTGTGGTTCGTTCTGGTAAGAAGGACAAGTTGAGTCCAAGATATGTGGGTCCGTATAGGGTAATGAGAATGATTGGTAAGGTGTCTTATAAGTTGTAGTTGCCTAGTGAAATGAATTTTGTTCATCCTGTTTTCATGTGTCCATGTTGAGGAAGTATGTGGACGACCCTAATGCTATTGTCCTATTGGATGTTGTGGGTGTTGTTGAGGACAACTAGACTTATGAAGAGGTTCCTATTCAAATTTTGGATTGACAAGTGAAGAGGTTGAGGAACAAGGATGAGGCTTCCAGTAAGGCCCTTTGGAAGAATCGTCAAGATGAAGATGTCTCTCGGGGAGCTAGAGTGGGCATCAAGAAACAAAATCCATAGATCCTTATTTTATTCAAGCTTATGATAACACGTCAAGTCCTTTTCCTTATTGTTCCAAATATTATGCTTCAACCCCTAAGTCATTTACATGCATTCATGCCTATATTGACAAAGTTCATGGTGATTTTACACTATGTTAAGATTTTGAAAATGGTGTTTTAAGTATGTTGTTACATTCTTGTTGGGGCTGACCTCTTTATGATTACTCTTCTCATACACATTTCTTTGACATTTGGGGATGAATATTTCTAAGGGGGAGATATTATAACACACATTAGCATAGCTTGGAAAGCTTCTATGATGTATTTCTTGAATATCGTAAAATTCGTGCGTTATTTTGCAAATCAGATTTCATATTCTTTTTCAGAAGGCAAAATTGTGTAGGAAAAGGGTCATCTGAATTTTAGGACACCCACTTCGAAAAAAAAATTTCAAGTGAAATTGCACAGACCAGTAGGATGCGCGACAAGTCCACGTCACACCCCTGGTCTAATATAGTTCAAATTTTGTTGAGTTTTGTTTCTTGCCTGGATATATTTGTGACCTATCTAAACACTTTTATATACTTAAAGGCATGAAATTCTCTTATTTTTATACCTAATCCTCTCTCTAAGCATCCCTAAATTCTCTCAAAAATTTTCTCTAAAAGTCCTCAATCAAAGCTCATCAAATCCTTGAATATCAAGTCATCTCCATTGAAGACAAAGCTTCTAAAAGGGATTCCTATAAGTCTTCAAGTCATCTTCTACAAGTTTCATGATCTAAGAAAGTATGGGGGTTTCTTTATCTATGGGTTTTTCCACCCATGGAGTCCCAAAGACCCTATTTTGCAAATTTCTTCAAAATACAATGTTGATTTCTTATAGGCTCTTCATAGTTCTTCTATTAAAGAATGAATTGTGTTAAGATTCCTCATCTATTGCATGAAATTGCATAAATTTATATTAAGGTTTTCTCTTTTGACCTATTTTATGAGATTTAAGTTATGAAAGTGATGATATTATGATGAGTTCAATGATTCTATAAGATGAATTGCATGATTCTATGTTTAAAGTTCAATAATGATTTGCATGATTGTGGTAGGTTGTTTTAAGAATGATTTAAATTGATGAATTGCATTACTTTCACGTATATTCCACTTGAGATACATGATTTAAATTTTCATGTATGAAATCCATCCAATCCTTATATCAATATTTTCCAATGATGAATTATTTCCAATTAATAAGATGATTTAAGACCCTAATATTTATGAACAATGATAAGATTGACCTAAAACCCAAATGTTTATGAATTTTAAATATGGTGAAAGGACAATTATCACCAAAAATGGATCTCATGTTGGATCATTATGTTTAGATAAGCTACTCTGTATATATTATGCTAACTATGCTTTTTAAGATTTACGATGATTATGACTATGCATTTGTTTCCAAATGTATTTCACGGGAATTAATTAGCAAAATAGGAATTGGAGACGGTGGCTCGACCTAAGGAATCCTTATATAAAGTCTCCTTTTCTCATTAACTAGGTGACACCATAAGAACCCCAGTAGGGTAGGCAGTGGATTCACATAAGGCAACTTTATGATTATGATGCTGAAACGCCCCACACGTGCTTCGAAAGACCCCATAATCGTAATATCTATATGTCTCAAAATTCGTGCGTGATATCAAAAGTTTGACTTCATAGTCTTGATTAGGGATAAAATTGAGCGGGAGATGGGTATAACTTAGATTTTAGATCGCTCGTAGCGAAAAATAATTTTTTCTAATTTCTAAATTTCAGAGAGCACCCTGGCCGCGACGCGCCAGGGGCGCGGAATAGTGTAAAATATTCCTTGCGTTTGATCCGCATCGTGGACCAAACAAGAACCAGTACAAAAATTTCCTTAGTTTTTCTTATGTGCCCAAGAGCATTGGGGTTATAGCCCCATGCCTAATAAAATGTGAGATCACCTATAATTAGCTATTTTTCAACTCTATATCATTCAAAACCCTCACAAAAACCTCTCTAAGACTTAACCAAATACCTCATACCAAATTCAAGCATTTCAAGCTTAACTTTGAAACTCAAGGATTCACTTCAAGCTCTAAGTTTCCTCCAAGCTCATCTCAAGAAAACACAAGTTTAAGGTATGTGAGTTTCATCTGTTGGGTCCTTTCACTGATGGAGCCCAATCTTCCCTTTACATGAAAATTGCATGTTTTCAAGTTGTATTACATATGGGTATCTCTTAATATGAATTATAAGCATAAATAATGTTGGGGTTTTATGAAATATTAATTAGTTGTGCATGACTATCTATTTCAAGCTTATACCATGACTTGGTTTGTCTGTTGAGACTATGCATGTTTGAGCTTTAAAATAATGATCTATTATGAGTTTCGATGATGGATTTCAAGGTATCCTATCTGGGCATTTTACATCATGTTCGTGGTTGATTTTGATTGAGTATACTCATATAATCTCTCTTAAATTGATGATTTTTAACAAGCATTATAAACCCACATTGATAAAATGACCTGACAAGAGTTTTCAAGTTATTGTCGATCTATAAGTCAAGTGACTTTTGATGATTAAGGGCTTCCATGTACGTGTGGAATTTATGAAAAGTATCTATGATGTTTCAAGTATCAATTTAAGCCCTATTTCAAGATTTTTACTGAAACAACCCCAAAAAGCAACCGAAAATGTGCCTTGGAATGTCTGAAATTTTAAATTCTATATATCTCAAAATCCATGCGCGATATCAAAAATTTGACTTTATATTCTTGTTCAGGGAGTCAAAATTAGAGGCAAGGGGGTCTAACCCCAATTTAAGAGCGAAAGACTAGCAATTATAATTTTTCAAAGTGCGAATTCCAGAGAGGAATCCGCGTCGCCTCTATGACATACCTCAGTGTAAAATGGTGCCAGTTTTTTTTAGTTTGGTCCAAGACTTCTATGTCTTGGATCTAAGCATTCCCAAACATGTTTGTACCTATACTTAGCCATATTTCACCCTCATATCATCCTAAATATTCCCCAATACTCACTCAAATGCATAGCCATATTTTCCCTCCTAAATTCAACTCTCACACACTAATCCGGAATTAAGAATTTCCTTCAAGGTTTTTCTTCAAGCTTCAAGTCTCCATCTCCAATCTTTACCAAGTTCATCACCAAGCTAAGGTATATGGGTTTCTTCATGGGTTCCTTTTACCCATGATACCCAAGACTTCTTTCATTCAAATTGCATGATTTAAAGTTTATTTACAAATGGGTCTTGCATATTATAAAATTCACTGCACACTAAGATAAAGCTATGTGAAATTGTGACTATTTTTCTATCTTTTGAGCTATAAATCTTGGATCTATTGTAATATTTGAGGAAGGGTTTTGATGTATGTTGCTTGAGAGTGTTGCAAGGATTGATGGTTTTACAGTGGATTTTCTTGAATGATTTCATCTCTATATTCCATGGTTTCATACTAGTACTACACATTCGCCAAGTGTTTGATAAAATGTCCGGATGTGATTTTATGATAAATTTATGGTCCAAAGCATGAGATATGATATGAACGCCTATGTGATGATGAAATGAGCTTTTGTTCATGAAATATTGTATATAAAATGTTACATTAGACCATGCCCGATCCAGGTAACCTAGTTGAGGGGTCAACATCTCAAACACTAGGGTGATAGGTGCGATCATCACTAAACTTCATGAGGGGTTTGTACCTCACACACTAAGGTAATGGGTGCGATCATCACAACCTTGATGAAGGGTTTGTACCTCACACAAAAAGGTGATGGGTGCTATCATCACTAACCTTGATAAGGGGTTTGTAGCTTACACACTAGTTGGTGAGTCCTCCACTTCAGAGACCTTAGTCTATGTTACTCCTATTATGTATTGAGACATTCTCCTTTACATTTTGTTTTGACTATATGGGTGAGCTCGGTTTCTCCGTCTCTGTCCCCGATCTATCTATGTATTAGATGTGTTTTTGGACATGTTCTGTATCTATGATATGATCTTGACTCTTTGTCTATTGTTTATGATGTTATGCAAGCTTTCCCCTTAGTCACGTTGCCATATTCTTACTCTTTTATGTCTCTTATATGCTTCTGCGACCAATGATGTGTAATGAAAAGTTAAGAGGCTTCCTTGGGGATCCTTCAGGTTCCCCATTCGCCGTGTCACGTCTAGGCCCTATGCTTGGGTCGTGACAAACATTTATCAGAGTACTAGGTTGATAGACCCTCTCTAACATACCACATTTTTTAGAGTCTTATTTGTAGCTATGAAGCACGCCATGACTAATAATAGGAGGCTATGAGACGTTTTAGGAAATATTTCCCTTCTTAATGTTCTAAGTCATGCCATAGAGTTGTGGTAAGCTTTTTCCCCCTAATGATTGTTCTTTACTATGCTAAATCATGCCAAACACTAGAGGAAAAGGGCAAAAACTCCCAAGGAGTAACCTACCAATGGTGAGTTTCGGGATGCTCCTACCATTCTTGCCCGTGTTGTGGCCAACCAAGTAAATCAAGGGGCTCAAGCCCCTCATGCTACTACCCTGGGAGCTTGAGTAAGGGACTTCATGCGGATGAATCTTCTGGTGTTCTATGGGTCAAAGATGGATAAAGAACCACAAGAGTTTGTTGATGAAGTCTACAAAATCCTGAATCTCATGGGTGTTGGGACGAATGAAAAGGCAGAGTTGGCGGCGTACCAACTCAAATAGGTAGCCCAAATATGTTATGATCAATGGAAGGGTGAGAAGGAAATTGGTAATGTAGTGCACAGGGAGGAGTTCAAATTGGCTTTTCTTAATCAGTTTTTCCCTCTTGAGCTTAGGGAGGCTAAGTTGGTGGAGTTTATGAACTTGAAACAAGGAGCTATGAGTGTGAATGAGTACGCCCTAAAGTTTAATCAACTTTCAAAGGATGCTCCTCATTTGGTGGCAGAACCTAGATCTAGGATAAATATATTCATGGGAGTCTCCACCTAAGTGAGTGAAGAATTCTGGTCCGTAATGCTAATTCATGACATGGACTTGTTTCGGTTGATGACATATGCCGAGCAAATGGAGGAGGAAAAGTTGAGGAAGAGAAAAGGGCATGAGGCCTAGAGGGTCCAGTTTAAAGGTAAAATTCAAAAAGGGTGCTAGATTTCATCAAGGCCAAGGGTCTACTCATGCTGCTAATAGGAGGTTTGCCAATGACTTCTCGAAGCCTCAAGGTGTTGGTCGTGTGACTCCTAATGATTTGTATTCCAAATGTGGAGGGGGTCGTAAGGGCCCATGTTTGAAGGGTTCTAATACATACTATGAATATGAGGAGCTTGGTCACAAGAAGATAGATTGTCCAAGAAATCGTGACAAAGGATGCGGTGCAAATAGAGTTCCATTGGGTAGAGGTGGTCCTCAAGGTACTGTCCCAAGGTACAATTGATTTTATGCTATAAATGGGAGGCAAACGTTTGGTGAGGTTCTCGATGTTTTTGCTGGTATTTTGAAAATCTTGTACATTAATGTATGTGCTTTGATTGATCCAGGTGCCACTCTTTCCTTTGTGACCCCTTTTGTTGCTCAAAAGTTCCATGTTGACCCCAAGTTGTTGCATGAGTCATAGGAAGTGTCTACTCCTATTGGTGCCTCTATTGTTGCTAGGAAAGTTTATAGAAGTTGTCCTATTTGCATTTTGCATAAGTTGTTGCCTTGTGATCTTGTTGAATTAGATATGGTAAATTTTGATGTCATTCTTCAGATGGATTTGTTGCATGCTTACTATGCTTCTATTGATTGTAGAACATGTAGTGTTTAATTCTAATTCCCTAAAGAACCCTTCCTTGAGTGGGAAAGTCAAGATGTGGTTTTCAAGGATAGATTCATTTCATGCATTAAAGCTCGTAAGTTGATCTCTAAGGCGTATCTTTATCATCTTGTAAGGGATAAAGATGTGGATTCTAAATCCCCTTCCATAGAGTCGGTTCCGGTTGTAAATGTATTTCTTGATATCTACCCAAATGACCTTCTCGTGGTTCCTCATGAAAGAAAAATAGATTTTGGTATAGACCTCCTCCCCGATACTCAACATATCTCCATTCCCCCTTACTGTATGGCCTTAGCGGACTTAAAGGAGTTAAAAGAACAATTGAAAGATTTGTTGGAGAAGGGATTTATTAGACCTAGTCAATCACCTTGGGGTGCTCCGGTGTTGTTTGTGAAAAAGAAGGATGGGTCACTTAGAATGTGCATTGACTACCGGCAACTCAATGGTGTCACCATTAAGAATAGATATCCTCTTCCAAGGATTGATGACTTGTTTGACCAATTGCAAGAGGCTAGCTTCTTCTCTAAGATTGATCTTAAGTGAGGGTGAGGGAGTGTGATATTCCCAAGATGGCCTTTCGGTCTAGATATGGGCATTATGAGTTTATTATGATATCATTTGGATTGAATAATGCATCGACCATCTTCATGGACCTAATGAACAGGGTCTTCAAACCTTACCTTCATTTTTTTTTTGTGGTCTTCATTGATGATATTTTGATTTATTCACATAATAAGGAGGAGTATATGGGTCATTTGAGGGTTGTGTTGCAAAGATTGAGGCAGGAGAGATTGTATGCCAAATATGATGTGTGAAATTTTATTAAAGGAGGTTGCATTATTGGGTCATGTGGTGTCTGGGGATGGTATTTAGGTGGATCCTATGAAGACCGATATGATTGAGAATTGTCCTAGACTATTGACCCCGTCGGATATTAGGAGTTTCTTGGGCCTTATGGGTTACTATAGAAGGTTTGTGAATGGGTTCTCCTCTATTGCTTCCCCTACGACAAAATTGACTCAAAAAAAGGTTTAGTTTTTGTGGACCGACGAATGTGAAACAGGCTTCCAAACACTGAAGAATAAACTTGTGTCCACTCCTATACTGTCACTATCAGATGGGCTTGAGGGATTTGTTATGTGTTGTGATACTTCTAGAGTGGGTTTGGGTTGTGTACTAATGCAAAATGGTAAGGTCATACCTAATGCTTCTAGACAACTCAAGGTACATAAAAGGAACTACCCTACCCATGATCTAGAGTTAGTCATTGCTGTGTTTGCATTAAATATTTGGCATCACTACTTGTATAGGGTGCATGTGGATGTGTTCATAGATCATAAGAGCCTCCAATATGTCTTCACTCAAAAAGATCTCAACTTGAGGAAAAGAAGATGGCTTGAACTTCTTAAGGACTATGATATACGTGTGCATTGCCATCCCGGTAAGGAAAACATTATGGAGGATGCTTTGATTCGAGTGTCCATGGGTAGCCCAACTCATATTGATGGTGGTGATAGGAAGATGGCTAGGGAGGTGCACCGATTGGCTAGATTGGTGGTTAGGTTGGAAGAGGTTGGTGATGATGGTGTGGTTATTGGTGATGGGTCTAAGTCTTTGTTGGTTGATGAGGTGATAGCAAAACACAATCTTGACTCCTCCTTGTTTGAATTCAAGTCCTTGGTGAAAGAGGGGAAAGTAGAGGTTTTCTGCCAAGGGGGAGATGGGGCCCTTAGGTACCTAGGTAGGTTCTGTGTGCCTTGTGTTGATGGTTTTAGGGAGAAGATCCTTGATGAGGCCCACAATTCTTCTTATTCTATCCACCCCGATTCCACCAAAATGTATAGAAGCTTGATAGATGTGTATCGGTTGGGGCATGAAGAAGGACATTGCCAAATTATTTTCCGGTTGCCAAAGTTGTCAATAAGTCAAAGTTGAACATCATTGGATGGGTGGCGTAACCCAATTCACAGAGATTCCTACTTGGAAATAGGAGGTGATTAATATGGATTTTGTGGTTGGGTTGCCCAAGACTAGGAAGGTTTTTGATTCCATATAGGTTGTGGTTGATAGGATAACGAAATTGGCCCACTTTCTACCGGTCAAGACTACGTATAGAGCTGAAGAGTATGCAAAGTTGTACATCCATGAGTTAGTGAGGTTGATTGGGTTCCTTTGTCCATCATATTGTATTGTAGTTCACAATTCACTTCACACTTTTGGAGGCCTTTTCAAAAGCGTCTTAGTACAAAAGTTCAACTTAGTATGGCCTTTCACCCCCAAACGGATGGCTAAGCCGAAAGAACCATTCAAACCCTTGAAGATATTCTTAAGGCATTTGTATTGGAGTTGAGGGGTAGTTGGCATGACCATCTTCCTTTGATTGAGTTTGCCTACAACAATAGCTATCACTCTAGCATCGGAATGGTTCCTTTTGAAGCTCTTTATGGGAGATGATATAGATTACCATTTGGTTGATTTGAGGTTAGAGAGATGGCTTTATTGGGACTAGATCTGATTTTGAAGGCTTTTGAGAAGGTTAGGATGATTAGGGAAAGGTCGAAAACAGCCCAAAGTCGTAAAAAAATCCTATGCCAATATGAGAAGAAGAGAACTTGAATTCAAAGTGGGTGATTGGGTCTATTTGAAAGTTTCTCCAATGAAAAGTGTGGTCCATTTTGGTAAAAAAGGGAGGATGAGTCCAAGACATGTTGGTCCTTATGAGGTTATAAAGAGGGATGGCAAGATAGCTTATGAGTTGAAGTTGCCTAGCGAAATGAATTTGGTCCATCGGTGCTCCATGTGTCTATGTTGAGGAAATGTGTTAGTGATCCTAATGCTATTATACCTCTTAATGTTGTGGGCGTTGTTGAGGATAACTTGACTTATAAGGAGGTTCCTGTTCATATCATGGATAGGAAAGTGAAGAGATTGAGGAACAAGGAGGTGGTATTCGTCAAGGTTATTTTGGAGGAACAAACAAGTCGAAAGTGATTCATGGGAGGCCGAAGTGGATATGCAAAAGTGGTATCCTTATCTTTTTCACTCCACTCAAGCCTAAGGTACTAATTCTAAGTCCCCTATATGATTTCAAGTCTTATATTTCATCCCCTATGCCATTCATATGCGTTCATGTTTAAGTTGGCAAACTTATGATGACTTTACATTTATGTTAGGATTTTGAAAATGGTGTTTTAAGTGTGATGTTGAATTTTTGTTGGGGATGACTTTTTTATGATAAGTCTTGTCTGTACATCACTTTTATATTTGGGGAAGAATGTTCCCAAGGGGAAGATATTGAAACGACCCCAAAAAGCGCCTGAAAATGTGCCTCAGAATGTCCAAAATTTTAAACTTCATATATCTCAAAATCTGTGCTCTATATCAGAGATCCAACTTCATATCTTTTTTTCAGGGGGTAAAAATTAGGGGTTAAAGGTTCTAACCCCGATTTAAGAGCAAAAGATAGCAATTATAATTTTTCAAAGTACAAATTCCAAAGAGGAATCTGCATCACGGAATAAGGTGGTACTTGTTGTTTTTAGTTTGGGCTAAGACTTCAATGTCTTGGGCGAAAAGTTTCCCAAATGTTCTTTTTACCTATACATAGCCATATTTCACCTTCATATCATCCTAAACATTCCACAATACTCACTCAAACAATTAGCCATATTTTCATTCCTAAATTCAAGTCTCAAACCCTCATCCGGAAACAAGGATTTCCTTCAAGGTTCTTCATCAGGCTTCAAGTCTCCATCTCCAATCTTCACGAAGCTCATACCCAAGCTAAGTATGTGGGTTTCTTCATGGGTTCCTTTCATCCATGATACCCAAGTCTCCTTTCACTCAAATTGCATATTTAAAGTTGATTTAAAAATGGGTCTTACATATTATGAAATTCACGTCACACTAAGATAAAGCTATGTGAAATTATGATTGTTTCGCTATGTTTTGAACGATAAATCTTGGATCTATTATGAGAGTTGAGGAGGGATTTTGATGTATGTTGCTTGAGGGTGCTGTAAGGTTTTGATTGATGATTTTGCAATAGATTTTCTTGCAGGATTTCATCTCTATATTTCATGGCTTCATACTAGCATTACACACCTGCCAAGTGTTTGATAAAATGTTCGGATGTAGTTTCTTGATGTATTACTGGTCCAAAGCATGAGATATGATAATGCATGACTATATGATGAGGAAATGAGCATGTGTGTATGATATATTCTATAAGAAGTGTTGCATTAGACCATGCACAATCTGGGTAACCTAATTGAGGGATTAATATCTCAAACACTAGGGTGATGGGTGCGATCATTACTAACTTGATGAGGGGTTTGTACATCACACACTAGGTTGATGAGTTCGATCATCACTAATCTTGATGAGGGGTTTGTACCTCTCACACTAGGGTTATAGGTGCGATCATCACTAACCTTGATGAGGGGTTTGTACCTCACACACTAGGGTGATAGGTGCTATCATCACTAACCTTGATGAGGGGTTTGTACCTCACACACTAGGGTGATGGGTGCTATCATCACTAATCTACCAAGGGATTTGTACTTTGGATATCTAGCTTGGCCTCTTCTACACTTATGATATCCTATATGAGCATGTGTTACTTAAGCATGTCTTACTTATGCACTGATCATGCATGTCATATTGTAATGTTATGCCTATTGCCTATTATTATGCATTTTGATCAAGGTGCCTATCTCGTGTTGTGTTGCATCCTACATACTTAGTACATTCAAGCTTACCAACTCATACTCGTGGCTACATGATATCACTTGGTAGGAATCGGTGCCCAAGTTGATCATCCCCTCCTTCATGTGGCTAGTTCAGTACTACTCAAGCTAGTTGGTGACTCCTCCACTTTGGGTACCTTAGTCTATGTTGCTCTTATTATGTATTGAGACTATCTTCTTTACGTTCTATTTTGACTATGCGGGTAAGCCCGATTGCTTTGTCTTGGCCCCCGCTTTATCTATGTATTAAAGGTGTTGTTGGACATGTTATGTATCTATGATATGATCTTGACTTTGTCTATTGTTTATGATGTTATGCAAGCTTTCCCTTAATCCCTTTTCCCTATTCTTACTCTTTCATGTCTACTACATGATTTCACGACCAATGATGTGTAATGACAAGTTAAGAGGCTTTTTTGGG
Source organism: Solanum clarkiae (assembly GCA_011800125.2). Taxonomy (NCBI): domain Eukaryota; kingdom Viridiplantae; phylum Streptophyta; class Magnoliopsida; order Solanales; family Solanaceae; genus Solanum; species Solanum clarkiae. The sequence goes on along the minus strand of JAABOM020000012.1, from coordinate 13,304,724 downwards.
GTTCCTTCTGGTTACCTATTTGTCGTGTCACGTCTAGGGCATTGGCTTGGATTGTTACAAACATAGGATCAGAGAATCAGGTTGATAGATCCTCGGGGTCCAACATACCATGTTGATTAGAGTATTATTCATTGTTGTGAAGCATACCATGACTATGTATAGGAGGCTTTGAGACATTTTAGGAAATGTTTCCCTTATTTATGTTCTAAGTCATGCTATAGAGCTGTGGTAAGTCCCCCTCCTTCCTAATGATTGTTCTTTGCTATGCTAGATCATGCCAAACACTAGAGGAAGAAGGGCCCAAACTCCCAAGGAGAAACCTACCACTAGTGAGCTCCGGGATGCTCTTACTATGCTTGCCCAATTTGTGGCCAACCAAGTAAATCAAGGGGCTTAATCCCCTCATGCTACTACCCCCGGAGCTCGGGTAAGGGACTTCATACAGATGAATCCTCCGGTGTTCTATGGATCAAAGGTGGATGAAGATCCATAAGAGTTTGTTAATGTGGTCTACAAAATCTTGAATATCATAGGTGTTGGGTCGAATGAAAAGGCAGAGTTAGCAGTGTACCAACTCAAAGGGATAGCCCAAATATGGTATAATCAATGGAAGGGTGAGACGGGAATTGGTAATGTGGTGCATTATGAGAAGTTCAAATTGGCTTTTCTTAATCTATTTTTCCCTTTTGAGATCATGGAGTCTAAGTTGGTGGCGTTTATGAACTTGGAACAAGGAATTATGAGTGTGAGGGAGTATGCCCTCATATTTAATCAACTTCGAAAGTATCCTCCTCATTTGGTGGCAGATTTTAGATTTAGGATGAATAAGTTCGTGATGGGGGTCTCCGACTTGGTTAGTGAAGAATGTCGGTCTACCGTGATAATTAATGACATGGACTTGTCTCGGTTGATGACATATGCCGAGCAAATGGAGGACGAAAATTTGAGAAAGAGAAGGGGGCATGGTGCCAAGAGGGCCCGATTTGAGGCTAAATTTCAAAAGGGTTCTAGATTTAATCAAGGCCAAGGGTATACTCACGCTACTAATAGGGAGTTTGCTAATGACTTCCCTAAGCCTCAAGGTATTGGTCGTGTGGCTCCAAATAATGTGTGTCCTAAAAGTGGAGAGGGTGATAAGGGCCATGTTTGAAGGGTTCTAACGCACGCTATGAACGTGGGAGCTTTGTCACAAGAAGATAAATTGTCCAAGAAATTGTGGCAAAGGCCAGGGTGCAAATGCGGTACCATTGGGTAGAGGTGGTCCTCAAGGTGGTTCCCTAAGGCAAAATAGATTTTATGCTATACATGGGAGGCAAAGGGTCGGTGAGATTTGTGATGTTAATACTGGTATGATAAAAATCTTTGACTTTGATGTATAAGATTTATTTGATCCAGGTGCCATGCTTTTCTTTGTTACTCCCTTTGTTATCCAAAAGTTCCATGTTGACCCCGAGTTACTGCATGAGTCATATGAAGTGTCTATTCCTATTGGTGCCTCTATTGTTACTAGGAAAGTTTATAGAAGTTTTCCTATTTTCATTTTGCATAAGTTGTTGGCTTGTGATCTTATTGAATTAGACATGGTAGATTTTGATGTCATTCTTGGAAGGGATTGGTTGCATGCCTACTATGCTTCTATTGATTGTAGAACCCGTAGGGTCAAATTCTAATTCCTAATGAACTCATCCTTGAGTGGGAAAGTCAAGATGTTCTAGTCAAGGGTAGATTCATTTCATGCATTAAAGCCCATAAGTTGATCTCTAAGGGGTATCTTTATCATCTTGTGAGGGTTAAAGATATGGAGTCTAAATCCCCTTTAATAGAGTCAGTTCCAATTGTAAATGAGTTTCTTGATGTCTTCCCAAATGACCTTCCCGGTGTTCCACTCGAAAGGGAAATAGATTTTTGGTATAGACCTCCTCCCTGATACTCAACGTATCTCCATTCCCCCTTACCGTGTGGCCCCAAGGAGTTGAAGGAGTTAAAGGAACAACTAACAGATTTGTTTGAGAAAGAATTTATTAGACCTAGTCAATCATCTTGGGGTGCTCCTGGGTTGTTTGTGAAAAAGAAGGATGGGTCACGTAGAATGTGCATTGACTACTGACAACTTAATCGGGTCACCATAAAGAATAGATATCCTTTCCAAGGATTGATGACTTGTTTGACCAATTGCAAGGGGCTAGCTTCTTCTCAAAGATTGATCTTTGGTCCGGGTATCATTAAGTGAGGGTGAGGGAGTGTGATATTCCCAAGATGACTTTCTGAACTAGATATGGGAATTATGAGTTTGTTGTGATGTCGTTTGGGTTGACTAATGCATCGATTATCATCATGGACCTAATAAATAGGGTCTTCAAACCTTACCTTGATTCCTTTGTTATGGTCTTCATTGATGATATATTGATCTATTCACACAGTACGAAGGAGCATATGGGTCATTTGAGGGTTATGTTGCAAAGATTGAGGGAGGAGAGATTGTATGCCAAATATGACAGGTGTGAATTTTGGTTGAAGGAGGTTGCATTCTTGGGTCATATGGTATCGGGGGATGGTATTATGGTGGATCCTAAGAAGATCGATGTGATTAGGAATTGTCCTAGACTATTGACCCCATAGGCTATTAGGTGTTTATGGCCTTGTGGGTTACTATAGAAGTTTTGTGAATGGGTTCTCCTCCACTACTTCCCCTATGACAAAATTAACTCAAAAGAAGGTTAAGTTTATGTGGACCGACGAATGTGAAAGAACCTTTCAAACATTGAAGCAAAAATTTAAGTCCACTATTATATTGTCAATACCAGATGAGCTTGAGGGATTTGTTGTGTATTGTGATGATTCTAGAGTGGGTTTAGGTTATGTACTAATGCAAAATGTTAAGGTCATAGCTTATGCTTCTAGACAACTCAAGGTATATGAAAGGAACTACCCTATCCATGATCTAGAGTCATCCGTCATTGTGTTTGCTTTAAAGATTTGGTATCACTACTTGTATAGATTGCATGTGGATGTGTTCACCTACCATAACAACTTCCAATATGTCTTCACTCAATAAGATCTCAATTTGAGGCAAAGAAAGTGGCTAGAACTTCTAAAGGACTATAACGTGAGTGTGCATTACCATCCCAGTAAGGTAAACATTGTGGCAGATGCTTTGAGTCAAGAGTCCGTGGGTAGCCTTGCTGATATTGATGGTGGTGATGGGGAGATGGAGTTGGAGGTGCATCGATTGGCTATATTGGGAGTTAGGTTAGAAAAGGTTGGTGATGATGGTGTGGTTATTATTGATAGGTCTAAGTCTTCGTTGGTTGATGAGGTGATAGAAAATCATGATCTTGACTCCTCCTTGCTTGAATTGAAATCCTTGGTGAAAGAGGGCAAAGTAGAGTTTTTCTCCTAAGAGGGGGATGGAGCCCTTAAGTATATAGGAAGGTTGTGTGTGCCTTGTGTTGATGGATTTAGGGAGAAGTTCCTTGATGAGGCCCACAATTCTTCTTATTCTATCCACCCCGGTTCTACCAAAATGTAGAGAGACTTGAGAGATGTGTATTGGTTAGGAGGCATGAAGAGGAACATTGCCAAATTCGTTTCTTGTTACCATAATTGTCAACAACATCAAAGGTTGGGTGGTCTAACCTAAGATATAGAGATTCCTACTTAGAGTTGGGAGGTGATTAATATGGATTTTGTAGTTGGTTTTCCCAAGACTAGGAAGGGTTCTGATTCCATATGGGTTGTGGTTAATAGGATGACGAAATAGACTCACTTACTTCCGGTTAAAACTACATATGGGGATAAAGAGTATGCAAAGTTCTACATCCATGAATTAGTGAGGTTACATGGGGTTCCTTTGTCCATCATATCATATCATGGTTCAAAATTCACTTCACACTTTGAGAGGTCTTTTCAAAAGGGTCTTGGTACAAAAGTTCACCTTAGTACGGCCTTTCACCCCCAAACAGATGGACAAGCCGAAAGAACCATTCTAACCCTTGAAGAAATGCTTAGGGCATGTATATTTGAGTTGAGTGATAGCTGGGATGACCATCTTCCTTTGATTGAGTTTTCTTATAACAATAGTTGTCACTCTAGCGTCGGTATAAGGCTCCTGAAAAGATTAGGATGATTAGCGAAAGGTTGAAGACAGTCCAAAGTCGTGAAATATCCTATGCAGACGTGAGAAGAAGAGACCTTGAATTCAAAGGGATGATTGGGTTTATTTAAAAGTTTCTCCAATGAAAGGTGGTCCGTTTTGGTAAAAAGGGGAAGTTGAGTCCAAGATATGTTGGTCCTTATAATGTGATAAAAAGGGTTGGCAAGATAGCTTATGAGTTGAAGTTGCCTAGCGAAATGAATTTGGTCCATCGGTGCTCCATGTGTCTATGTTGAGGAAATGTGTTGGTGATACTAATGATATTGTACCTCTTAGTTTTGTGGGCATTGTTGAGCATAACTTGACTTATAAGGAGGTTCCTGTTCATATCATGGATAGGCAAGTGAAGAGATTGAGGAACAAGGAGGTGGTATTCGTCAAGGTCATTTGGAGGAACCAACAAGTCGAAAGTGCTGCATGGGAGGCCGAAGCGGACATGCAAAAGCGGTATCCTGATCTTTTCCACTTCACTCAAGCCTAATGTACGAATTCTAAGTTCCCTATGTGATTTCAAGTATTATATTTCAGCCCCTATGCCATTCCTATGCATTCATGATTAAGTTGGCAAACTTACGATGATTTTACACTTACGTTGAGATTTTGAAAATGATGTTTTATATGTGATGTGGCGTTCTTGTTGGGACTCATTTGTTTATGATCACTCTTGTCTTGTACATCTCTTTTACATTCGGGGACGAATGTTCCTATAACACCCCACATTTTACATGTGCTAATGCTATGTAAATGAAACATTATATGACTTTTCAAATTAGAGTCAATTTTTAAAATGTGCTTGAATCTCGTGTTGGAGACCCATTATTTTGGAGACCTATTTAGGCCCAAGTCTAAGGGATAAGACATTGCATCACAATTGTATTGATAGGTGTCATTATCTGGTCAAAAGTGCAAGAGCAAATTGGCCAAAAGAGTCTTTAAAAATGGATCAAAAGCAGCCCCTAAAGTCATTCCACTTGAAACAATTTTTCAGCTTTCCTAAATACTCTTGTCTTCTATCTATTTCAATTTACCAAGCTGCAAATGCAATCGACTAAGGCTCTTGAAGAAAAACATGAATCTTAAAGGCAAAGGTATATAATTATAGTTGTGTATTTAGTATGGTTTCTTCATGAAAAACAAGAAGTATATGCTAGTATGTTGTGCTGGAAATTTTGGACAGCTTGTGTCCTAAGGATTGTTGTGAATTTTTCTTGTTTTTCAAGAGCCTTTTCTCTTCTTGGTGGATAAATTATGAACTAAGACTTATGTTTTTAGCAAGGGATAGTTTTCTAGTCATGTAATTAAGCTGCTAAACTACTTTTATAGACTGCAAAAATGAATTGTTGTACAACATCGTAATTGTACTCTTAAAAGAAACTTGTGAGTTGATAATTGTAATATATTGTTCCATGGCCTTCCCCTTCTTTGGGACTATTAGTGGACTATCTTAAAACTAGTTTTATGTAGTAAAAAATGTTGGATACAATTTAGGTAAAGTTAAAACAGATTCGGGATTGTTGACGTTGAAGTGTGGAGGATGGATGTAGCGTTATGCCGCCTGTTTGTATGTTGTGAAGACTTGTTATATTTTGTGTCTTGTGGTCTGTTGTAAGACTGTTAAGAGTCTGAAATAAGGTGTATATGACATGTACACAAGAATGGTTATCAGAAAATATGATTATAAGTGAAAAGGTTGGAGAAATGTCTTCGCGTCGTTAATTAAACGTTTGCTGCCCGGGTGTTAGTTTTTATGATATTGGGCTGCCAAGAAGTGTTTTGTCGCGTACATAAAGGCATTTACCAAACTCCGACACAACTATTTTAACCATGTCTCCATCCTTTCATATGTTCACATGCTACCATATATAATCACATTCAAAAATATGCATACATACGTAAACACAAGATTACATGGGTTCTTGTTGCTAAATAAAGTTCATGAGTTATTTCATCCCGTACGCATTTCATTATTTGTGTAACGTACTCATTTCATTGTCATTTGTCTTGCATGATTATTTACATGTTACATGTTACATCTACAACCCTATAGCTCCAATATTATCACCATCAAAAGCATAATCTCAAAGGTAATTGAAAGATAAAGTGAATTGTTTATTGATGGGTGGTATCCCGAGGGGTGGAAGTATCACCTAGCCATTGATGATCCTATCACGGGTGGTAGCCCGAGGGGTTAAGGAAGAACCTAGCTAGGGACAATCCCGATACAGTTTTACCACTGATCAGCTGGTCACTTGTATTACATGTTGTTCACAGATTATATAGTAAAGATAAAGTAATATAAAGAACATAAAGTACATGATTCCAAAATATAACCAAAGGTGGTTTCTTATCCTACACCAGTGCACAGTTTCATTTGAGTTGTTACTTCATGTATAGTATTTTCGGCCTAATATATTCAGTACATTATCTCGTACTGACGTCCCTTATGGGGGACCTGCATTTCATGCTGCAGGTACAAGTGCTAGTAGATCTCCCCAGTAGTGTACTGGACATCCAGCTGCTACTACAAGCTCCAGGTTGTTTCGGAGCTTTGTGTGTATCTAGAGCTTATATGTTTGTATTGTACAATTAGTCGACTTAGGGCCTGTCCCGACCATTGCCAGATACTTTCCCTTATCTAAACTCTTTGTAGACTATGTAAATTAAAGTGTGGCCATGTCTCGTACCTTAGACACCGTGGCCCCAACGGCCTAGCCATATGCATTTTTCTTTTTGCTTGTTATTACTATTTTATTTCTTAAAGGCATAATGAAGGTAGAAATCCCTTATAATATGTCTAAGAAAACACATAGATATAGTTTGGTTCTCCCGAGCCTTGTCAGAAACAGGTGTCGGTCTGCTTTAATAAGACTTTGGGGCGTGACATAGCCCGAGGGGTTAAGGAAGAACCTAGCCAGGAATGATCCCGATACAGTTTTACCACTAATCAGCTGGTCACTTGTATTACATGTTGTGCACAGATTATATAGTAAAGGTAAAGTAATATAAGGAACATAAAGTACATGATTCCAAAATATAACTAAAGATGGTCTGTTATCCTACACCAGTGCATAGTTTCATTTGAGTTGTTACTTCGTATACAATATTTTTGGCCTTACATATTCAGTACATAATCTCATACTGACATCCCTTACGGGGGACCTGCATTTCATGCTGCAGGTACAAGTGCTAGTAGATCTCCCTAGTAGAGTACAGGACATCCAACTGCTGCTACAAGCTCCAGGTTGTTTCGAAGATTTGTGTGTGTCTAGAGCTTATATGTTTGTATTGTACAGTTAGTCTAGGCGGGGCCTATCCCGACCCTTATCAGATACTTTCTCTTATCTAGAGGCTTTGTAGACTATGTAAATTAAAGTGTGGCCATATCTCGTACCTTAGACACTGTGGTCCTAACGGCCTAACCATATGCATTTTTCTTTTCATTAGTTATTATTTTTTCTTTATTAAAGGCACAATGAAGGTAGAAATCCTTTATAATATGTCTCAAAAATGCATAGATATAGTTTGGTTCTCCCGAGCCTTTTCGGCAACGGGTGATGGTCCGCCTTAATGAGACATTAGGGCGTGACAGAAGTGGTATTAGAGCAAGTCATACTAGGGAGTCTACAAAGCCATGTCTATGTAGAGTCTTGTTTATCGATATGTTGTGTACCACATTTATAAGCAGGAGGCTACATGGAATTTAGGATTTGTTACTTTCTTTTCATTTTTTAGATCGTGCCATAGAGCTAAGGGTAATAGGTGGATTGCGTCTAACTCCTAAATTGTTTTGTACAGCGAGCAAGTATGCCAGAAGCCAGGAAGAACAAAGGTAAAAGGAATGCAGTAGAAGTGGTGGCTGGTACACCCAGTCATGTGAGACCATGAAATGAGGCATAAAATGAGTCTCTGTAACAAACACCTCTAGCCCCCCAACTCCTGATGAACCCGTAAGTAGTGAAATTCCCCAGAACTACCTATTGATGCTACAGTGCCGGATCTGAGAAATACAGTCCAATTATTGACTGGCATAGTTGCTGGCCAAGGCCAAAGATAGGAAGATCCAGTTATAGGTGCAGGTGGTGCAAATAGGGAAGCTGGCACGAGGATACATGACTTCTTTAATTTGGACCCTGCATCCTTCATTGGGTCTGACCCTAATGAAGATCCTCAAAACTTTATTGATCAGATTTAGCGCACTTTAGATGTTATGCATGTGAGTAGTACAGAAGCTATTGAGTTAGCGACATATAAGTTGAAAGGTGTGGCTATGTTGTGGTATGAAGCTTGGAAGCAGTCCAAAGGTATAGATGCTCCCCCAACCACTTGGAAATAGTTCAAAGAGGTATTTCTTGACCATTTCTTTCCAATAGATATCCGACAGTCCTGTGCAGATCAGTTCTTGAACCTACACCAAGGGAATATGAGCGTGAGAGAGTACAACCTCCAATTTAATTCCCTATCCAGGTATACTCCTAATGTAGTTGCTACTATGGCAGATAGAGTTCATCGATATGTGGATAGATTGGATAGGTATCTGGTTAGAGACTGTACCATTGCTTCATTGAATAAAGAGATGGATATAGCAAGAATGCAAGCTTTTGCACAGAAATTGGAGTATCAGAGGCAAAGGAGAAGGACACAAGAGTTAGAAAGGGCGAAGTCCAAGAGGGCCAGATCTTCAAGGCAGTTTACACCATCCTAAGGTGAGCTTAGGCCTCGGTTTTCCAATAGACTGCCAAGGACATCATCCTCCTACTCTGCAGCCAGTGCTCCACCACAACTTCAGGGGTCTAGGAGGAATCAGTTTTGGTCTATGAAGTGAAGGCCAAGGTACCCGAACAATAAGATATTCAGCAGGACAGCAAATGACTCCTAGGCAACCTTGTAACCAGTATGGAAGGAGTCATCCGGGTATATGTCATGTCAGGACAGATGTTTGTTATTGGTGTGGTGCACCAGGGCATATGATAAAGGATTGCCCGAGGAGGCGTATGGGTGATTAGCACAATTAACTAGGTCAGCTGTTGCATCATCATCATCAGTTACTTCATTAGGTAGGGGTCAACCAGCACCTATGGGTCATGGTACAGGTGTTAGTGGAGCAGCTAGCTCTAGCGGAGTCTAGAATCACACCTATCCTCTAGGGAGTCTGCAAAATTTGGAAGCTTCACCCGATGTGGTCACAGGTACATTGTCCATATTTTCACATAATGTATATACATTAGTTGACCCTAGCTCTAAACTATCATACATTACCCCACTAGTTGCTGGGAAGCTTAAGAGAACACCTAAATTATTGAACATACCATTCGAAGTGTCTACACCAACCGGTGAATCTATTATGGCTAGAATGGTTTATTATGACTGTGTAGTAACTGTTTGTGACCATTACACATTCGCTGACCTTATTGAGCTAGAAATGGTGGAATTTGATGTTATAATGGGTATGGATCGGTTACCTTCTTGCTATGCCACTGTGGATTGCCGAACTAAGAGAGTGTATTTCCACTTTCTAAATGAGGCAGTTTTTGAATGGGAAGGCAATGTTAGGGCACCAAAGGGGAAGTTTATATCTCATTTTAAGGCAAGAAAGATGATATCTAAGGGGTATATATGTCATTTAGTTAGAGTATGGGATATGGAGGCAGAATCGCCAACTCTTCAATTAGTTCCAGTATTGAATGAATTTGTTGATGTGTTACTTGAAGAACTCCCAGGCTTATCTCTAGAACGAGAAGTAGATTTTGGTATTGACTTACTTCTAAGCACGCAACCTATTTCTATCCCTCCATATAGAATGGCCCCAGCAGAATTGCGTGAATTAAAAGAGCAGTTAAGAGACTTGTTGGAGAAGGGTTTTATAAGACCTAGTGTGTCCCCTTGGGGTACACCATTGTTATTTGTACGCAAAAAGGATGGCACCTTGAGAATGTGTATTGATTATCGACAATTTAATAGGGTGACAATGAAGAATAAATACCCCCTCCCTAGGATTAATGACTTATTTGATCAGTTACAAGGTGCCAAATGCTTTTCAAAAATTGATTTGAGATCAGGGTATCACCAAGTGAGGGTGAAGGAGGAAGATATATCCAAAACTGCTTTTAGAACACACTATGGTCACTTTGAATTTCTTGTTATATCACTTGGGCTAACGAATGCACCAACAACTTTTATGGATCTGATGAACAGGGTATTTAAGACATTCTTGGATGTGTTCGTGATAGTATTTATAGATGACATTTTGGTATACTCAAGATCAGAAGAGGACCTCAAAAAGCACTTACGACAAGTGTTACAGGTTCTTCGTGATCGAATGTTGTATGCTAAGTTTTCTAAATGTGAATTTTGGCTAAAATCAGTTGCATTCTTGGTCATATTGTATTTGAGGAAGGAGTAATGGTTGATTCACAAAAGATAGAGGCTGTGAGAGATTGGCCAAGACCAACGACACCCACGGAAGTTCAAAGTTTTCTAGGTTTAGCAGGTTATTACAGGAGGTTTGTTGAAGGTTTTTATTCTATTTCTACACCCCTAACAAAATTAACACATAAGGCAACCAATTTCCAATGGAATGATGCATGTGAAAGGAGCTTCGAGGAACTAAAAAATAAGCTAACTTCTGCACCTATGCTAGTATTTCCAGAAGGATCTGTAGGGTATATAGTGTATTGTGATGTTTTAGGTGTTGGCTTAGGGTGTGTACTGACACAGTATGGTAAGTTAATTACTTATTCATCTAGACACCAAACTGCATAGGAAGATCCAAAACCAACTATGCCTTCTGTTGGTTACGCCCTTTAAGTGTCGGTGCTTGATAAAGAAGATGAATGACTCGACTCGCTTTAGACTGAAGCCTCTATACAGTTCTTGCTCTGGTTGGTATTAATAATTATCAAATAATTGAGAAAAAGGGGTTTTTTATCTTACAAAATCCTGAAAAAACTCCAAAAAATTCAACAAAAATGGAATTGTGATGCTGGGATCTTGGGTAGAGATGGGTGATATTTTAGTAGGTAAATTAACACCCCAGGTCGTGACAGAATCTTCATATGCCCCGGAAGATAGATTGTTACGAGATATACTTGATATTCAGGTATCTACTTCAAAAGAAACTTGTCTAAAATTACCTATAGGTGGTAGGGGTCAGGTTATTGATGTGAGGGAGAGGATAGAACCGAAAAAACTAGGTTCCACACATATGAGACAGGCAAAAGGTATGGGACGAGCAGTTTCTTAAAGAGCGAATTTGATCCTATAGTCGTCTTCTTTGTTCGAAAAATGCACAGTGGAAAGGGAGTATATCGATCGGTCCAGCACGAATTGAAATAGGAGCCGGTACTTTTGTAATTCCTTACATAAGGATTCAGAAAATATCGGATCGCCACCTACACAAGCAAATTGTTGATAAAACTCCAAAACGGAATCATCAAATGATACAAGTCTTGGATAAGAATCTACAATGCACTAGAACGCTCTTGTTGACGGTCCTTTACTCCGACAGCATCTAGGGTTCCTCAAACAATGTGATATCTCAGCTTAACGTAGACTCTTCCTCTTTTGCAGCCAATTTGTACTTTGTTTGAATTGCCCTGTGAAGCTTCTGGGTTCCATTTCGTAGAGCTCGGGATGGAAAACCAATAGAAATGACTATACAATTTCAGTCCCTTTATCAGGTTCGGTTATCACATCCACGTTGGTGAAACAAATCCAAAGTTTATGGAAGTATCCCTAATGCCGGAATTCACTACCAAAGCGAAGAAAAGGCTGGATCAATCAAAGGGGGTACTACGATCCCTCTGCTCCATGCACCTACGCGAGGAATAAATAGCTTAGCTTACATAACAGATCCCAAGAAGACAAAAGCAATAGCCTTCGATTAGTCAGTGGGATCCATCCGGGCCCCTCAAGATTGCTTTGATTAAGGCTTTCAATACATACATAGTACCTCCATGCTTTCACTAGAATCAGAGATTCTGGTGCGCTAACAGCTCCAATAGCAACGGTGGTAATGCCCTTGCTTCTGATCTCCCTGCTCTTGCTAAATATAGATAATAGAGTTTTGTATCTTTCTCTATCTCCCGAAAAACTATTTTAGCTAAAAATTCATGTTGGGTCG